>VXAU01003588.1:110873-123886 GCA_013399695.1 Formicarius rufipectus
CTCTCCTCTCCTCTGCCTCTCCCTCTGCCTCTGCCTCTCCCTCTCCCTCGTCCTCTCCCTCGTCCTCTCCCTCTCCCTCTCCTTCTCCCTCTTTCCTTATCACTGGGGTTGGTTATTTGTTTACTTAAATGTCTTTCTGTATGGGAGAGGATGATGTACAGCATGTTCAGCTGTTTCAGCTGTACTCACACCACTCACATTCTGTCAGGTCCACGTGGTTTTGTTTGAGAATTTGATTAAACAATTTCATCAAACATAAAATATTTTTGTCTAATAGGAAAAGCAAACTGATTTTTTTTTTTTNNNNTTTAGTTTGGTGGAAGTATGAATGGCTTTATGGCAAGAACTTGAGAACCAGAGCTCTACATGCTTTATGACCAGTTTTTGATATAAAAGGTATGTCATTTAAGAGGCACATTAATTCTGTGTTTTGTACTAGGACGCCATGAATGCATATGGCACTTGCATGTGTAATTTTAGATGATATTTACATGTTATCCTTTAACAGCAGTTTGATGAAGTCATAGAGCCCTTGTTTTATGGAAAAGTAAATGCAAATAAATACTCCATCTACTACATAAATACACAAAATCAACTTCTTGGAGGCATGCAAAAATATATGAATGTATTGCATATGGCTGTATGGCAATCATGCATTTAAGTCTGAATCTCTAAACACGTGTGTGCAGCTACATGTGTCTAAATTTACACAGTATATCTAAACCAGGCAACAAAGAATTGAAGAGAACAGAAAATCTGCAAAAAATATTTCTTACCCTATTAAGCTGTGATACATACTGAATTTAAAATTTCTATTTAAAGAAAGTATAAGGCTGGGATATTTCTTATATTCCGTTTTCTGTAAATGTCTTAGCTAGATGGATCCAATGAACAATCAGTTTTTTCAGCTAAAATAAATCACTTCTAAAAATTGTTTTATTGGCACAGTTCTGAAAAAGTTTTTCTTGTCATAATTCGATATTATTTAATAAATACAGGAACTGTAAAGTGACTTCTCCATTAAGAAATGCCTCTCTTCTTACAAAATTTCTGTATTTTCTGTCAAAAACCTGCAAAGACAAAACTGAAGCCTATTTTTGATGTGAAAGTTGATATTACATTCTCTAGCTTCAACAATTGCATTTTTTTTAATGACCAGTTTCTTCATTATAAATTGCTCTTTTATAAATGGTTTTCATTGGAATTCCCTTGGTGTATATGTTGAATGCAGATAAAGTGTAAAAGAAGGTGAGATTGATAGAGATGCCTGTATATTTATGAATACTGTTATAGACCTTATGTTGTGAAAACCAGTCATTATTTGACCTGAGCTCTGTTTGGAACAGACATACGTTAAAGTTAATGCCACCAAAAAACATTGTTTGTTAAACTTAGGCTTTTCTTCCTTTCCCTTCTTCACAGGAACCGAAAAATGACCTACTGAGACAATGTTTTATTTTTTTTCCTTCAACTATGGAGCTTTCCATTGTGTTAGCAATTTGAAAGTAGGGCACTAGTTGGGCACTATTTCATCTTGGTTCCAGTTTAAGAAGAGGTTTAACTTCACATCACTTGCAGGCAATAGAGAAAGTGAATTAGTACTACCAAAAGGAAGAGAACAGCTACTTTCTGTTAAGAAATGGTATACACTATGTTTGTATCTGGAAGGATGCAGCATATTTTATTGAGTCTATTGTAGATAATTTACATATTTCATGCTTTCAGACATGTTTCAAATGTGATTTTCTATTTCAAGAAGGCTTGAATAAGTAGATTGTTACTGTTGTGGAAGACTGGTATAACAAATACTTTATAAAGAATTCTCTAAATAGGTGACAGATGTGGAATGCGTGATAGTTGGCTGTTGATGGCACTGATGGGCAGTGGCCAGTGAAATTCCCTCTAATTTTGTGTTGTGGGATCATCTTACACCCGCCCCAAGGCAAACTGTACAACCCTGGTTTTGTTCATAATTTTGTTCTGTGGAAATAAACCTCTATAAATTTTTAATATTTTTTTTCTGTTAAATGACATACATAAATGACATTAAGAATGTTGATTATAAGATTTTTTTTGCTTTTTTTTTCGAAAATAAGAGATTCCCTATACATCTAATGTATAAGCATTTAAGAGGCTTGAAATATGTATTTAATACAATCCAGTAGGTCTAAAATGAATATCCAGTGTCATGAGTGTAAATCTAATAATTTTGGATTTATCGCAATAGCTTGCTTTATTTACTGCATTAGAAATAATACAGCCCTACCATGTTGTTGCTGTATTTGTAATTATGTGGAGAAGTTTGAATTATTTTGTGGTACTGTCTTTGAATTAATTTTCTTTTTTGCTTTTTCTAATAATCACAAATGTTGATAAATTCAGAAATATGCTTGCATAAAAATCTATTAGCCTCAGAAATATTTTCCTTCAACTCTCAAATGCATTTTGTTGAGAGAAGTACCTAGAAAAAGTTGAATTTGAGATGCAGCTCAATATTTAATTACATTTCAGCTAAAATTTGAGTTAAGGAAATGTCCTTTTTTCAGAATGCAATTTCTTTCAAATGAAGTAGAGAGCGGGGGGGGTATTTTATTTTCTTTGGAACATAGCATGACAGTCTGGATTTGCAAGAAACTGAGTTTAAAATAATAGTTTCATTTTTTAAAATTTCCTTAGACATTTTTGAAGTGGTTTGAGGGCTGGATTTTGTTTCTTCTAAGTCCAGGTAACTCCATGAAGAGAAGGTCTAAAACACTCATTGGGTGCCCACTCACAATCAGGGGGGAAACTGTCTTAATGTAAGTTCTAGTTGTATGCATGTAGAATTTAAGCAGCCTTATCTTATATTTCTTTACTTACTTGATTTTGAACCTAAAAATTTTATTTAAAAGGTAGAAAACATCAGAAAAACCTATTGTTATAGTGATTGAAAAGTAATATCGCTGAGTGTATTTAATAGTTATTTCATAAAACAAGTATGATTACTCATTAGAATGGTTCTCGGGTTTCATATGATTTTTGATGATGACCTAGTTTAATGCTTGTAAAAAGTATGATTGTCTCAGACTCATGCTCGTAAAACTAGATCTGTGTGGAAAATACCACTCTTTCTAAACTTGCTTAAAGAGTCAGCTCTTTTCTTTATTAAAACCCCTTGGAGTTTTTGTGTTTGTGTTTTATCAATGTTTTAAATATGCTGGTGGATACATTGCAAGCTGAAGACATGACTGTCTTCAGTCTGTTCTCCCCAGTGCTGGAGTTGTTTTTCTCAGTGTGATCAGTGGGCCCTGGCAACAGGGAGCAGATAATGCCCCAGTCCCAAGCACAGTGCTGTGGAGTTTGCCCAGCTCCCATCTCTTTCTCCTTTTTTCCTAGATGGTGGTGTGGTGGATATGGTTAACAGGCCCCACCAACTGGTGTATCAGTGCAGACATAACTGCAAGATTGGTGTGGGGAGAGAGGAGTGAGGGAAGAAATAAAACAGATAACAAGCAAAGGGAAAAGTAGCACTGTAAACAAGCAGCATATTTTTTCCTCTACATAGAGCAAGCTTTTGTGACTGGAAGTAGTATCTATGTGCAGCCTGACTTCTAATCCATATCACAAACAGCTTCCAGATGCCTGAGTCCCCGCCACTATTCTGGCAACCCTGCCCTTCACAGATGCCTTTCTGTGAGGGGGGTCTATAAGGAAAATTGGGTGTATTTTACTAATCATTCATTTCCAATCTTCCTGAAGGGGAACTTCTATTAATAAACTCTTTTCATCTGTCTCTTTGATTAGGAAGAAGATAATTGCTTAGTCATGTGAAAAGGGGGAAAAAGGATTTCTGGGGGGTCGCCTTTACTAACATGTGCCTGAGTGGAAGGGAACAAATAAAAACCACAGAACAACGTGGGTACTAAATGGTTCCAGTTGAGCTTGAGTGGTGGAGGGGAGTTTGAATAGAAACTGTGGTGGCTGGGCTGGCCTCGCCTCCTGAGGCAAGCAGAACTAATTTTCTGACCCCAGCTATTCCACAGGCAGCAGGCACGTCAGCTGGACCTGGTTAGCACAGCCAGCAGGTGCGCCAGCTGGGGGGGAGGATGGACAGGGATGGGACCTGTCACTATCCTCTCAAGGAAGGGGTGGCTCAGTGCAGGATGCACAGCTTTCACTGCAGGTTGTAAAGTCAGTAAGAAGCAATTCAAGACTTTGTTGTCTGCTGTGCTTCCTTCTCGATATAACTTTCCTTGTTACTTGACTCAGATTACAGCACTCAGGGCTTACTACTGTATTAAATCTTGGGCATTTCTGTCTAAAGAAAGTGCATGCTGTCTGGTAACCACCAGCACTCAACTACAATAGGTAGGCTGAATATATAATATTTTCACATTAAGGCAAGTTTTTCTTCCAAACTGTGTTATGCTTCTATTTAAGTCATGTCCTGGGTTTGGCCTACGTTCAATTGCTAATTTTTAAAATGCATGTTTAATAAACTAGTGAATTCAATAATCAGTTGGCATCAACAGGAATCATTCCGTTGACTTACCTGTAGCCAGACTGATGCTGATGGAGGATATTGTTCACATAGGTTACAGTCATGGAAATGCATCTATCTAATTCAGTCACAGCTATTCTCACTGTCAGGTTTGAATTACATTTCTTTCTGTTTTCCACTCTTATTTTTCACTAACCAGGCTGAAGCCTGATTTGCATGATTGAAAAGGAGCAGATTTTTTATTAATTTATTTTAATTTCTGTTTAATTTTTAGCTTTAAAGAAGGATAGATCTTTGCAATACTAAGACTTCCAGCTCAACCAGATACTTAAACCCCACAATTTTATGGAATGTTTCAGGCTCTGAGATGAAAGAAGTATAACGTAGACTTTTACAAATCTTTCTATACTCCAAAATGTTAAGGTTAATGCACAATTGTGACTTTATGATGTATGTTTTGTAACACTGCATTTAGCTTTTCTATTCTTCACCATCACATTAGTTATTTATTCTACCTTTACTTCTAGGAACAACCCAGAAAGAATGGAAACTTCACTAGTGAAATTCATAATGTTTTGGGGAAGACATTATTCTAACCAGAAACTTGAAAACTTTCACTGTTGTGGAAGTCTCATGTGCTGATTTTACAAAGTAATTACAAATGCTTGGTGGCAGAGAGGATAAGGCGAGGTCTTCCCCTGGTGCTTTGACCCACGTGGGCTCCCAGGATTGCTCAACAGCCTGACATTATTGCTTTTCTGTTTGTATGTTACACTTGAGAGGCGGCGGGCGTTGGCCGAGTGGCGTAGGCCCCCGCCTGTGGAGCCAGCTCCTCCTCTGAGGACGCCGGTTTGAATCCTGGAGGAACTCGCTGTCACAGTCCGAGCGTGCTCGGCCATGGCAAGATGAGCCTCAGGAGTAAAGGGAGTGGGGCCAGTTCCGTGCACACTGTGCCTCACTTAAAAAATCCATCGCGCAGGCTTATCCCAAGATCTTCGTTCGCGAAGTCCAGCCAACAACAACAACAACAACAACTGCTTAAAATATCTAGGTTTTTATCTGCATTTCAAAAGCGCCTAAAGTGTTTCCACAAGAGAGAAACCCATCCATTCATTGGAGATGGGGCCTCAGACACCTGCATAAAACGTATTCAGGTTTCTTGTCTGACTTCTGTAAAGCCTGAGTTTAAGCCACATTTTCCAGGTGAAGCCCAAGGGCTCTTTCTGCTGGTATGTTGATTGCTCTGTGTAGATGAAGGTATATTTTCACCAGGATTTCCATTCTAAAGTTGCAGATCTGTTTTGAATCAAATGGTGTCAAAATGGGCATGTTACTGAAAAAACATTAATATGATAGATCAATTTAATCAGAAAATCCCTAACCAAATCTAACACTGTGTGTATGAAATATCAGGAAAAAATATTATTTTCCTATCAATTAAAAGGCAATTTCATAAAAAAATTCCACTAGAATTAAAGCAAATAACCAGTGATTTTTTTTAAAGCAAGGATTTAAAAATACTTAGCCATTTTTTAAAGTCTGTAAATAGGAAAGAATTTTAACTTATAAATTTTATGAAGAGTGACTGCCTCTCACTCATAGTCACAGAGAAAAACTGGAGATAGTAGGATGTAAACCTGAAGAGTCACATGATTAAAAGGGAACTTGAAATCATCTGTTATGTTTACTTTGTTATTTTTACATCTGTTATTTTTTCTTCTGCAGGTCTTATATTTTCTTCTTGGTTTTGCTCTAAAAGGCAGTAGAGGGTTGAATCACAGTTTTTAAATATTTTGTGTTATAAAAGTATTGAGATAATGAGGAAGTTATTTGTCCATACAGAAGACAGCAAAAGTAATCTCTGGCTTTTGTGGTTGCCTGAATTGCCATGCTCTGTGCAGACTGAACCAATGAGGATATAGCCAGAACTGAACATCTGGCATCTTACATCCATCTGAACATCCAGCCTCTTATCCCAGTGCATCAGCCAGTTCTTCTGTTAAGACTCTGGCTGCTAGGAGGTATGTTAAGATGCAGAGAACACTATTGCAAAGTGCCCAACAGCAGTGAGCTAAATAACATCCAACAGCTAGTACTGCTTTTGGACCATCCATTCCAGAGTGCTCTTTTGTGACAGTTTTTCAGGTACTACTTGGAAGAAATCACCTATGAGCTGGTATAAGCTGACATTCTGGGACCAAGGATTAAGTGGGAAGAGTGTTTCTTAATGCAGTACTGTGCAAAAACTGGCATTGGAACCCCTGACGGTCATAATTTGAATAAAGGTATTTGTTCTTATATTTTCATTCTAATTCAGTTCAGGTTAGTGTTTTAGTCTGTTGTGCATTATATATCTCTTTGTGAATGATAGGTTTTGGGTGTTTCTGCATTCCTGTATCCTTCAGCTTCAGTCCTTAGGTGTCTGCAGAAAGAGTAGAGGAGTGAAACATAAAAGGCAAAACTGGGGCTTAATGCAATAGTTATATCTTTGGCAAAATCACAGTCTGTCTGCTGTTCAGTCCTGTCTCTTCAACATTGGTACGTATGCCCAACAAAAGGTCCGGATCCTGCTTGCACAGAGGTCAAAGGTCTGATAACCTGTTCAAAGGAGACTGGTGTGTTGACTTGGTAATTTGTAACTTTCAATAAACAGAAATTTGGCAACTTTTAGTGAATTGAGCCTTGGATATGTGTAATACAGGCATACATAGTAAAGTTAGTAATGACACTGACACAAGTTAAGGCATGCAGAGTAACATAGGACCAAGCTTCTGGACATAAAAGTCTACTAATTGCCTAACTTTACACTGTGCTTTATGCAATCTTTGATTTTCAGAATAGGAAGGGCATGGTGTATTGAGAAGATTCTCTTTCTGTGGCAGTTCTGCATTCTCTGGGATATCAGTGAATGGTGTAGTTCATAGAAGACTTGTGCATAAATGAGTTTTGCTCTGTAAATTTACCAGATTGTGACAAATTCTCTTTGGCTGTAGAAAATTTCCCTTGTCTAGAGACCAAAGCATAAAGCATGTACCAACCATGATGCATAATGTGTGGTGGAAAAAAAAAAAAAAAAAAAGAGATAAAAATCGAAAAATTTCATGGCTGATAAAGCTTTAATCTAATGATAAGAAAAACGTTATCCCCAAAATACAAGTGTCACTTCCCTGTCAGTACACAAGCAGTCATTTTCATTGTCTTGAATTTCAAAGCATATGTGTTCCCATGCGTGGGAAAAAGGTCCTGGTTAATTTTTGTATGCAATAAAATAACTTTTGGGCATATTTTACCTAAATACTTTTTCTTTTGTTTGAGAAAAAGAGCTCTCAATCACAAAAGCAAGAGACTAACTTAAACTGCAACCTGGATGCTGGCCTATTCACTTAAGTGCACTGCTGATAATAGATATACCAGATCATGACTAATAATTGTTCTTTTACTTCTAAAGTTTTCTTCTTTTGAGTCTTTCTGAGGAAAAAAAGAGTCACTTTAAAGAACAGTTCGAGATTTCCTGATAATATAACTTTTGAAAGTATACTGAATATCTAAGAAATGAACCAAAATGTTTGGCCTGTTATACTACATAATAACTGCTTAGCATCTGATTTCTGCTTATGCAAAAGCTGCTGCTTTTGGCCAGATAGCTGGTTTTGGAGCTGTACTAAATAATAATACCTGTTTTATGTATACATTCAATACATCTGTAAGAAAAAAGAAGAAGCAGTGTTTCTATGTTTAAAGAGAAGGTTAGGGTACAGTGGTTGATCACAGAATTATGGAATCAGAGAATCACAAAATAGGCAAAGTTTAGAAGAGACCACATTGGGTCACCTGGTCCAACCTCTTTGCTCAAACTGGGTCATCCTGAAGTACAGGGCACAGAATTGCATCCAGATGATTCCTGAATTTTACATGTGAGGGAGACTTCAAAACATCACAAGGCAACCTGTTCCAGTGCTTGGTCACTCATACAGTAAAAAAGTTCTTCCTTGTATTCAGGTGGAACATCCTGTGCATCAGTTTCTGCCCATTACCTCTTGCTGGCAACAACACTGTTAGAGGACACTCAAGCTATGAGGATTGGAAGAAACAGATGAAGTAAGAAGACCAGGACAACAGATACCAGGAGTTTGCTAAATTAGAGACCTTTTAGAAATTGCATTATTTGTATGGGTTCTCCCTTAATATGTACACCCACCAAGTGAATCTGTTACCTGAGCTGGCCTGCCCAGCCCCGCCCCTGCATTAACCCCACTGAATGTATCCCCTGTCCCTTCCCACTGCCTGGGGGTCTGCCTGCCTGTGACCCTTCCCTTCCCCCATTGGCTAACTGGGTTCCCTAGCCAGCCCCACCCCCTGAGGGTTATATAACTCCTTGTTACTTTGAATAAAGCTGCTTCTGTCTTCACCACCCAGTCTGAAGGACCCACGTGTGATCTGTACCACCTCCAGTACAGGGGTTTTGCAGCACCGGCCCCTGGCCAGAGGCTGTGAGGAGCCAGTCTCCAGGGTCAAAACCCTGTCAAATTGGTGCCCAACTGTGTGATCCTGTGAAAATTATACTGTGTAGAAAGTTCTTTGGATGTCCCAGGGCTCAGATGACGAAGTGCAGTTTTCGGCTTCCCGTCCAGACAGAATCTACAACTCAGCATTGGATTTCGACCTGCCAACAAAATAGATACGCCAGCAGTTGTATAAGTTCACACCCTAGCCCCTACAAACCTTATTTTAAAGATATGGAAACGCTGAATTCTAAACAAGAGAGACTTGGCTACAAATACTTAAAAAACCTAATTTATCTCCATGGACACCCAACAGACAAAGCCTCTCTAAAAGCGCTTATAGAATGGATTTTCAAGAACAGTCTCTGGTCATATCACCTATGAGGAATGGGACATTTTGGGACTTAAGTTATGGAAAGCTGTCCAGAATTGTGACCCTTCTGCAGCCCAAGGTGTGATCACATGGAGATTCATCTTAAATATGGTAGATAACAGTAAAAAATGGTTTGTTTGCAATGAAGGGACAGAGGAGTTTTGTGGTCGTTGTGTGTGTGTGCCGTTAGTAACAGAGTTAGGGTTAGAAGCAAAAACCCCAGTTCTGCTGCCATACACCCCGGGGGGGATCCCGACTGTGCCCCCCCCGCCCCAAGATAGTGCTGACCGCATGGTGGAGTCTCCTCCTTCGCCCCCCATGACCCGGACTGGCTCCAGCCACGTGGATGGGTCCCTTCCCGTACTTTCCCCAACCCAAGATGGTGCCCACCAAGTGCTCGGGTCGTCCCCCTCCCCCCCCTCGCCACGTGGCTCTGGTCGCCAAACATTAGCCCCACAGAGTAGCTGCGATACCCCCATCCTGCTGCCAGGTGGTGCTGTGGTGCATCCTGTACCTACAGGTAGCACCCGGTCCCCAGGGGAGGAGGGGTAGCTGCCCCCGCCGACCCCCCCTACATGCGGCTTCCCGGGAGGGGAGACCCACTGAAATAGCAGTGCCTCCTGAGCTGGAGCACAGAGCTGGTGGGCTTACATTAAGCAACAGGCGCTGGATGTGGACGATTTAAATTTAGTCCAAGCATTCCCGGTTTTCTATCAGCCTAACAGCCCTCTAGCCTGGGACCCGATCCCATTCCCAGTACTTAAAGATACATAAAAGGCCATCACAGAGTATGGATTAAATTTGGCTTACGTAATGAGGATATTAAACTCACTTTTTGCAGCATATGTCTTTACACCAAATGACATAAAAACATTAGTAAAGGCATTTTTCACAAAAATGCAGGTTTCACTGTTTTTAGATGAATGGCAGTCACTAATTAGAAAGTGTGCAGAACACACATTTTCTATCACAGATGCCTCAGTTTTAGATACCTTTCATAAACTATTTGGAGATGGATCATTCATCTCAAACCAATCACAAGCCACAATTCCACTGGCTGAATTGGAGGTATCAAAGAACTTAGCTTTTCAAGCTATTCAAACTATTGCTGAGGTATCTGAAGCACTGCCTTCTTACACACAAATACAGCAAAAGCCTGCAGAGGCTTTCATAGACTTTACTTAAAGACTAAAAAATGCTATATCAAAACAAATTAAACATCCCGAAGCACAAGAAGCACTGTTTCTAAAAGCAGCAATAGAACAGGCTAATGAAGATTGCCGAAAGATACTGAGAACCCTTAAAGACTCCACCCCCATGGACATGGTTAAGGCATGCTGTAACATCAGTACCCATACATACACAAAATCACTGCTGAGTGAAGCTCTAGCAGTGCACCAAATACAGAAGGAGGCCACATGCCACCACTGAAGACAACCAGGGCACTTCAGAAAGGGCTGCCCTCAGCTAAAAGGAAAAGCCCCCACAGTGCCTCCCAGTTTGTGTCACCGATGCAAAAAGGGATTGCACTGGGCAAGTAACTGCAGGTCCCTCTTCGACAGAGAGGGGAGGCCGCCCTCACCGAGAGCTGCACAAAGGTGGCTCAGTTTGTGGGAAACTGGGAGCTGAGCATGAAAGGCAGCACGATGACACAAAAAGCCTTCCAAACAAACCACACTCAGTTGCTTCCCTCAGTCCCAGACACACAGCTGGAGCAAGTGTCTTTAGGCTGGAACTGGCATCTCCCAGCCCACTCACAATAAACTGTTGTCTACCAAACAGTTCTTGTGACACCATCAAACAGCCTGCGAGTGCCTGCTGGAGAATACATTTTAACTGGAACTGTTACATCCAAGGAAACAGGACTAATTATTATTCCACAATCAATAACTGTAGACAATTCAAAGGTAATAGAAGTGACTGTAAAAGCTTCATTTCCACCTGTGGAGCTAGACACAGGAATGCCTATTGCCACTTTAACCCCTATTGCTGCAAAGGGAAACACTGTAGATTCTGTACCCCTTGTTCAATGGTTACAGTCTATCTTACATGATCGGCCAACGCTAACTTGTGCTGTGTTTTTTCCCAACTCCAACAAATGTGTTCAAGTTAAAGGTCTTACAGACACAGGAGCAGATGCCCCAGCCTTCGCTGCAAGTGACTGGCCGAAGGAATGGAGCACCACAGAGCCCTGCATCAACATCAGAGGGGTAGGAGGAGCCCAGTCACCGCTCCAACGTGTCTTCACATTACTAATAGAAGGACCAGAAGTGCCTTCAATCAATGCAGAAGAACCATCTTGTCAGTACCACTGGACAGTCCTGCCTCAAGGAATGAGAAACAGCCCCTGCATCTGCCAAAGAGTCATTGCAGACATGCTGTCACCAATTCATCGACAGTTTCCAGACACCATCCTGTACCACTATATGGATGACATCCTGCTAGCAGCAGAATCCAAGGACCAGCTTACGCAAGTCTGTGACATCTGCACTACTGACACATGGCCTTGAAATAGCACCAGGAAAAGAACAAATGATTGTGCCATGGAAATACCTTGGGTTTCAAATTAACAACACTACTATTCAACCTCAGTCTGTTGCTTTACCCACTGAAATCCACACCTTAAATGACTTGCAATCATTGCTAGGTTTAATAAATTGCGTCAGGCCTGTGGTGGGTATAACCACAGATGCCATGAATCCACTGTTTCAACTACTGAAAGGAGAGGCAGATCTGACCTCACCTTGACATCTAATACCTGAAGCTGTGTTGGTGTGAGAAGAGATAAATCAGAGACTGAGTGCATGCCAGAGTAAACGAAAGGTGTATGGGTTAACTGTTGTTCTAGTAATGTTTAAAGGTATCAAACAACTGTATGCTGTAATAGGTCAGTTAGATATGAAGGGCAAAGATTTTCTGTTATGGGAATGGGTTTTCTTAAGTTTCCAGTTTTCCAAATCCATCACTACATACCCTGAGATGCTTTCCAAGGTCTGCCACAAAGGCAGGTTGAGGCTTTGGTAGCTCTTGGGAAAAGATCCAGATGTCATATATGTTGCTTTGTCTAATGTTCAACTAACCCAATTGCAAATTCATAGTTTTGATTTTCAGCTAGCCACTGCTGACTACAGAGGTCAATTTTCTGTTCGCATTCCATCTATTCATTTTGTTGGGGTTTTTTTTGTTAGCACTGACTCAACCAGAATTAACCTCTAATTATTCACCTGTTCCACTGACAGGTGCTAGAACTGTTTTCACAGATGGTTCTGGAAAAATATCTGATGCAGTAGTCACCTGGTTTAAAGAAGGAAAGCGGGTATTTGACACACACAAGGTAAGAGGTTCCTCACAGATTGCTGAGCTTTCTGCAGTCATATGTGCATTTCAGCTATTCACTGAACCATTAAATATTGTCTCAGATTCGGCCTGTGTTGTTGGAGTAGTCCAGAGGATTGAAAATTCATAGATAAAAGATATCTCCAAATTACAATTGGCTCATATGTTCAAGTCATTGCTCTATGAAATTAGTCACTGCAAACACAAATTTCACATAATTCATATTCGGTCTCACACTTCTCTTCCAGGACCCATCCTAGTAGGATATCATGTAGCAGATGAAATAGCTAGTACAGATTACCTTGTACAAGCTGCAGTAGTT
>VXAU01003598.1:8087-41237 GCA_013399695.1 Formicarius rufipectus
GGCGGCCCCGGGGCCGGGATCGTGCCGTAGCGGAGGTACGCACCGCCCGGGCGGCGGGAGGCAGGCAGGGAGGGAGGCAGGGAAGGCCGGGCCGCCAGAGGCCGCGGCTGTCCCCGGGGACGCGGCCCGCAGCCGGGCAGCGGGGTGGCCTCGGGTGATCCGCACCCGGGCCATGGCACTGCGCGCCGCGGGCGGGGCTGTGCCCGGAGGGCGGAATCGGAACCCCTGGCGCGCCCGCGGTCGATTGAATCGTCCCACCGAGTCCGTGACCTTTCGCACACTCCTCGTCCCCGGCGGTGCAAAGTGCCGGCGAAGCTTTCCCCCCGCAGGGCAGGGCTGGTGGGAGCCCGGCGGCCCCTGCGCTGCGAGCCAGCGGCGGGCTGAGGTGGAGCAGGAGGAGATTAGTCAGGGCTGAGTCACGGTCGGGTTCGCCCCCGGTGAGCCTGGCTTTTCCTGTTTGCCTGTGATCTGCGGACTGCCGAGTGTTCCAATGTAACCTCCTTTACTTTTTTTGCTAGGGATGACATCTAAGGATGCTTCAGGTGAAGCTAATAATAACTGGAGATGACTTTGGCTATTGTCCTCGGAGAAACCAGGGCATCGTGGACTGTTTCCTGGCCGGTGCGATATCTAATGTGTCCCTTCTAGTCAACGGAAGTGCTGCAGCAGATGCAGCCAAGCTGGCAAGGAGGTAAGCTACTTTCTTTAGCTCCCTTGGGAACATCCTCCACAGCCTCCATGGAAAGCCAAGCCTGGAAAATTTGGTTTTTTTTATAGCCCCAGAATAAACACTGTGTCATGGCTCAGGCTGGTATAAGAAAAGCAGATTCAGGCACAATTACTAAGTCTCTTCATAGTAAAATTAGTGACCTGCCAACCATATCCATCATGATCTTTCTCTGGTATTAGCCACCACACCTTTTTCCCCCTCAGGATAAGAAACCACTTATACAATTTGACTAGTAGATTTTGGATTTGCTAGACTTTATTTTTACACACTTCTAAAAGATGCATCATCAGACTGAAAGTGCACATTACACATTCAAACCAATCTGCTACCCCTAAAACTATTAGAGCATAGAAGCAAAAATCTTTAAATCTCATTTAATTTGATCCATTTCAGCCAGGATGAACACAAGGTCAGCCAGGCTCATTGCAGAATCAGGGAAAGGTGTGATTCTGCAAGGGCTTAGTTATAAATCTGAGCAGTGGAAAACTTGATTTTTCCCACCCCAGAACCCTTTAAAAAAACCCCACATAAGTATTTCTAATTATTCTAGATTTGATAAATGCATTTGTAAAAACTGCCTGCATAAAGAGTGGGATGATACCTTTTACCTATCGCCTTTACTTCTTCACCTGTGTCAGAGGTTGCTGGCACAGTTAGCTCTGCAGCAGATCAAATGCTATGTGGCAGTCTTGTGGACTAGTCCAGCAAATCCTTTAATAGAAAGCATTACTTGTATTTAGGAGGTAAAATCCAGCTAATGTTTCAGCTCTGGTGTGGGCAGGCGCTTGGAAGCAGGAGTATGTCCTGAAAGAGAGAGTAATGGAGTTGAGAAGCAATTTAGGAAACCTAAAAAGGAAAGGAGCTGTACTGGTACTGAACAAACTGAGATCTTATGCTTCAAATGCAGCTGCTGCAGGGAACAGTTTCACGAGAGTGCTGCTGTACTTCTCCAACATCTCTCCTCAATTTACTGTGATTTAGGGGTACTTGGAAATTGCTTGTAGCTTCTTCAGTGTAGGGTGGTACAGGAAAGCCAGGGTGTGGTGTTAGTGGCAGACTGGTCTGTAAAAAATCTAAGGATTCCACAAAAACATCGAGAGAGGAACTGCCTGGGAATGATAAGGGTAGAGGCACAACACTGTTGAGATTGCTAAAGTCCTGTTAGTAAATCAAACAAATGAAATGCAAAACACAGAGACAAAGCCAGGACTTCTCTCAGATACAGAGGCACTGTGAAACCCTTTAAGCCCCAATGGTCTGGTAATGTTGTCAGCTATTTTAGCCATGGTTTTTAGAAGGCTCTTAAAATAGAATCCACCTGGCCTCATTTCCATGGCCAGAAAGTAGGCCATTTAATCCGAGGTTTAAAAGGCGTCTTTCAATCCAGGTCATGACACTTGTGCTGACAGTTGATTTGGGTGTGAAAAGCCAGGTTGGAGGGCAGGTGACAGCAGAAGCTGAACCTGCTGCTACAATTTCATTTTTTATTTTGGGTTTGGGGTAATTTTGAATTGTGGATGTAAATTAAATTGGTTTAAATTTATTTCTGAGCATATAAGCAGGGTGAGTTTGGGAACATCTGCCAGCACTAAACAGCAGCAGCCCAGGTTCTACAGTTCCTCACTTGTGTAACACTCTGCAGCTGTACTCAGCCCTACCCAGTCATGGTGGGGGGGCATTTGCAGGTGTGGGGAAAAGGGTTCTTCATGTTCTAGTGCAAGCCCAGCTTCAGCTGCTGCTGCTGCTACACATTTGCTTAATTGGCACCTGTGTGTGTAAACACACGCCTATGTCAGCCCTGAGATATTTGTTCTTCTGTTGCAAAGGATGATGCAAACTCTTTTTATATATAGATGCCAAATAGGTTGGACTTACTAGTAATGTCATTGAATCCTCCTCATCTTGTGGTGTAAAAATCAGAAAGCATGCCTTGTCTGAGCACCTTGCCAGTGTTATTCCCTCTGCTCCCTGCTTGGTGTCATCTCCCATCCCACTGATGAAAGTCTGCCTGTTGGTTTGGTTTTTTTTTCCCCCCAAATTTGTCTTCCCCTATTCAACCTTGACTAGTGGTGTAAGCAGGAAGAGTTGATCTATCACCAGCCGAGAAAAGAGGCTGTTCTTCCCTGGGGTATATTCCTGTGCTGTGGAATTTTTTCTTTTGCACTAGAGTGCATGTGTGCAGGGGCATCAGAGGGATGGACTGCTTCTCTGACTGTGGAGATTACCTGGGTGGTTCTTGGTTAACTGTCTATGACATGGTGGCTTGCCACTGCAAGTTGAGAGCTCTCCTCACCTGATTTACAGTTGGTAGGACCCAGGCAAAGTTAATGAGTAGCAAGACAAATTTCCTCACTAAGCACCTCATGCTGCTTTGCAGAGTTAGGACTCAGCTTTCTTCAGAAAGACACACAGTTGCTCTGAAATTTCATTCTTCCTTTCATCATCACAATAATTCTGTAGGTTTCTGGGCATACCATCTGTTGTCCTGGGTTTTGATTAGGAGCCTTGGCAGAAATCTGATGATAATCAAGAGATCTAACACAAACTAACTGCAGAAGAGCAGAACCAAGCAGTGAAAAATACACCTTCCCTGCCATCTAGACTCAGGTTCTTGGGCTTTTCTCTTTCCTGTCACAACTGGGCTAAAAGAAGGGAACTACTTGTTCAGGCAACAGAGAAATTTCAGTAGAGGCCTGATCCACCACCAAATGACAAACCTACCAATACCAGCTGCCAGAGCAAAACAAAACCAGAGCAGCAGGTGGGAGAACAGACTACCACTGTGGGTTGAAGTTTTTTTCAGTAACTCAAAACTTTTCTCTTTTTGAGGCATTGACTGACCATGACTTCCTGGTTATCCATGTAATATAATCTCCATTTTCTACTTAGCAAGCCTTACCTTAAAGTCAGCCAATCTTCCTGGTGATTATTCCAGAGCCTTTCCCAAAAATTGTAGTGCTTATTTTGTAAACTGAAATGAATAGATCCCTTCATTTTTCCTTAGAAATACAGAGATAGAAAGAAATACCTAAGATAGTTTGCTGCCATGTCCACCCCATCTCTCCCCTTTGTATCAGGCAGCTCAGTTATCCGTGAGTATTAGGACTCTTTTGCAGTTGATTTGTATCCAAGTACTTGATGAAGAGTGAGATATTTTAGAACACAACCTCAGTCTTCCTGGATGTTTTTTTGCAGTTTAAATACTGAACATCAGCTACACAAAAGCTGAAGCCCCCACAACATCTGGGTACATTTAACAGAAGAATCTAACAAACCACGTTTAATTGCTCTCTATGTTTTCACTTCCTTTCCCATCAACACTAATTGCAAAATGTGTGTGTAAATTGTGACTTAATTCTGACCCTCCCAGTTAACATGTGACTAATCTAAAAATCTCTCATGTTTTCTCATCACCCTTTTGTGTGACTGTTAATCACACAGCTCCACTACTGAACTGTGTTTGTATAGGGGTGGCGCCAATCTGAGGCCTTAAACTATAATTCCAGATCATCTTGACTTTACTGGCAACAGCACTTTTTGCTGATGTAAGTTTACAGACACAGGAGCTTCACTTAATACAAAGATGTAATTACAACAGGAACTCAAGTCCCTAAGCGATGTTTCAGCACCAGCTCTTAACACTGCAGAGGCTTTGAAGCATTTCTTGCAGCAGAAATAAGTCCTTAGCAGTAATAGAGCAAAGGAAAATGCTCTTTGATGAAAGACAGACCTTACTTTGCTGCATGGTGAAAGTGGGGGGGAAGTATGCAAATGGAGAATCTAAGACGTCCATTTTTGTACAAAGCACAGCCTTGCTTTGTCTGGCTTCAGCCACTTGGATGTTTACTGAAGCAGGATATCTGGATAAAGATATTTACACGAGGCTCTAACTTGTGTCACACTTGGGCTGAAAGCTGATGAACAGTAATTTCCTGGATGATACAAACAGGATGTTGAAGGTGGGATGTGTTTACCCATCAAGGAAAAGGGGAAGTGCCGTGCTTATGCCAGGGCATGAAGCCTTCAGCAAGACAACTGGGACTGTGCTGAGTGAATCACATGATTCCCACAGCCACTGCAACTGCTCCCAGGAACATAGGGACTGCAGTCTCATGTCATGGCCAGGCAGGACCCAGGACACTGGTACTCATCTACCAAGCTCAGAAATGTGCAAAGCTCATGGGCACTTTAAAGAGTGACTCAGCATAGTAACCTTCTCCAGGGTCCCTCTACTGCTCAGGATTTGAAAGAGCTGAGATTGCAGCTGCTCAAAGCCTTTTGTCTCGGCAGAGATGTTTGTTCGGGGCCGTGTGGCAAAACAAGCAACTACTTGAAAAGGAAGCAGTTTAGCTGGTTGTATTTCCTCTCCCTGATAAATGGACTGGGCTTGTTGACTCAGATATCTTTCCAGGTTGAATTCCTTCTTGCCCCTTGTAGCAAAGGTACCTCCTTCTACCCTCCCCTGCCTCTTTTTTTTTTATTTCCCACCTCTACATGGGATGGTGAGCATAGAACCACAGAGCCAAGCTGGTTTAACAGGCAACTTTGGGCACGAACAGCTCACTAACAGAATAACCTCAGTGGCTGCAGAAGCTACTGGCCTGAACCTCTTCTCAAGAAGCTCCAGGCAGCCCAGGCTAATGCCGCTCATGATGCAGGAGCACACACTGTAACACTGTTCTTTGGCTTTATCAGAAGTGAACTGAACCCCTGTGCTAAATCCTGCTTCACATCTCTGCATTCTCCAGGGCACTGGGATGGACTTGCAAACACATAGACATGGGCTTCATACAGGTTGTGGAAGGGTCACTGCTGCTTAAAGCAACCACCAAAAAGAGCACCAAAGGAGATCCCTCAGCATTGTTTTGGCAATGGTAGCTGTTACTGCAGTGTTTTTATTGCAGCGACTAAACTGTTCCTGAAGCCCAATGCCAACCCTTTTGTTTTGGATCTCTTGTGAGCAATTGGCAGCTAATCCTGCCCAGCAGTGACCAGCAGGGCTCACCCTGTCCCCTCTGGAAAGGGCTTGGGCAGAGGAGTGGGTATGAGGCCAAACCCTCAACAGCTGAGCTCTGTTCCCAGGGCAGCATCACATGCCATATAAGCTGCTTGTCTCTGCCTCAGTATTTCAGCCAACAAAATAACAGATATTTTACAGCCTTTGAACAGATACGGGTAACTACAAAGTATATTTGTGTAGCAGAAAGAATCTCCACTCTGAAAAAGGGGCCCTTTCAGGATATTCCCACAACCTGGCTTTTCTCCCTGCCTTTTTTACAACGCAGCCTGCCTTGGCATTGCTCTTGGGTTGCAGGAGCTGCATTTCAGTAGTGGGAGGCACTCAGCACAGTTAGCCCCTCGGTGTAGCAGTCTGTGGGGAATAGAGCTGGCTTGCAGCAGAACTCTGCTGTACCTATTGCATTGTCCTCCTTCCCATACCCTTACAGCCTTCCCAGCACTTCTGCTGCTGTGCACCTCCCACAGAGGAATATTTCTGAACAAGTTTCTCACGTGCTGCGCTTTGAGTTTTGGTCAGTCCCTGTGTCCCAGAGCCATTAAACATGAGCAATTCCTCTTTAGATGCCTCAGCATGGGCAGTCTGTCAAACCAGCCAGGACTAACTCTAGGAGAAAACTATTAAGTTATTCAGCTGGTGTTGGCCAAAGCTCTGAAACATGCTCTAATGTTACAGTCAGGGTCTCCTCTTACAGCCAGGACAAGGCCAGCTCTCTCTGCACTTCCACATTCCGCACATTCCCCAGCTCAGGGGCTGCTTTTGGCTCAGGCAGGGAGCAGCTCTCATGTTCCCCAGTGCAGCACTTGGCTCCTCGTTGTCCCACACCTGTCGGAGGGTCTTGCCTTCCCCTGGAAATAGCTTCCCTCTCAGCATTTGAGGCACTGCACAATTGGAGGCAGTTCATTTGATGCTCCTGGGAGACAACACTGAGAGGCTCAGCTGTTCATTTCTTACCCTCCCACAACATATGAGAAGTACTAAAAAAAAAAAATCCATCTGCTGATTCATGGTAACACATGAATCCTTTTTCCTCGCAAACAGCAGTGGCTGTGGCACAAATAGCACTCCAGCTGATGCAGTCAGAGCTTCCCAAAGACACAAAAAATTATCTGGACTTCTAAAAAAAAAAAAAACAAACAACAAAACAAAACCACAGGATCTCCCTCTTTGGGCTCATGCAGGTTCTCAGCAGGTCCCAGGATGGAGGGGAAGCTCTTCTGTAGCTGCCTCCTGCCCTGCCATCAGCTGCCTGCTCAAGGCCCACACCCCCAATGACAGCACCTTCCACTTCTTGTGGAGTTACTGTGCATATGCCAAGTGCTCAGGCCCCAGGTATGAAGACCAGAGGAACATTTATGATCAATGAAACAGTCAGGCCCAGCTGCACAGAAATCACCAGGAAAACCAGCAGACACCCTTCTCCCCACAAGCTCTTTTGCTCTAATAAACAAACATTCAAGCTTCCTAATCACATCATGGACTGGAAAGGCATGGACTCAATTTGTTATACAGAGTTGTGCATAGAACTTGACTCCTAACATTTAAGTCTTTGAGGGGTAGTATCTAGCAACTGACTGCACCATCCACCTGGGGCTCAGGACATGGAGGAGCCAGGGAAAAAGACTTGCAGTCCTGTGGGAGTCAAAGCTTTAGGACCTGAAGGAGCTAAATAACTTCGACTTGACCCATCCACAGCCCTGCTTCCAGTAACTTGGTCCTTCACCAGTCAGCTTCAGGGCAGGAGACAGAAGAGGAAGATCTGCTTTTTGCCCACTTGGCCTAAATGGTGATTGTTTTTGTTTTCCTCCCTGTGGTAGAAGAGCTGTACCAGGGACAGAAGAGTCCTGGTTTTAGCAGCTTCATACAGAAGTTCCAAGAAGGATTTAAAGCATTACAGATTTGTTGCCTTGAAATTCACTGTGCACCATGAGTCAGACTGGGCAGCAGAGGCTGCAGTTCTGTCATGCACTTACTAGGTCAGCCAGAGGCCAGGGATTGTCTTGGAAAAAGTTTCAAAGCATCATTTTGGCTACTGATTCTGAGGATTTCCAGAAATGCTAATGAGACCCAGCACGAACCTGAGCACTCACAAGTCCTGTTTTCATCATAGGGGAATCCACAGCATAGAAGAAGAAGGAAACACCTCTGCTCCCCTAAGCCCAGTGCTTGAGAGGGGCTCTGCAGTGCACCAGCTCCAGAGTTTCTTTCTTAAAAATAAAGTGTTACAGAGTACAACTCTTGTGCTTCCATAGCAAGGCTCTACATTTCACTGTGAGGTTCCCTGCACCAATCCTTCCTCAGTGCCAGAGAGCTGCTGCTCAGTACAGCTCAGCCTTGTTACTCACTGAGGGTGCACAGGAGTCTGGACACTGCAGGCAATTCCAGCTGCAGTCCCTCAGAACAGGGAACCCTTAAACTCAGATAGTATTTACACTTGTAGTCTGTGCTGTTGCCATAACAGCTGCTTTGGGCACTGTTTATATGACTGAATTCTACTTAAGGGCAGCTTTAGAGTAAAACTCAAATGTCTCATAGATGTACCATCATTAATAGGGTGAACAACTCAAGGGGATACCTGGCAAGGGTCAGTGAAGTGCTTTAGGAAAGATTGCAAGGTCCAGGGTTTTCTGTGAGTCACTGGTGACTGCAGTTACTAAGTGTAGTTATGGCATTTAACCCAGGATAGTTCATGATGTGAGCCAGAGTGGGAGCAGAACTGGGGGTCTCACAGAATGGCCCCTGGCAGACTGCACAGGATGGTTACCCAGAGATGTTCTGCTTTGCTCAGTCATTCTTCTTTCTTTCCTAGCAGAGCAGAGATACAAAGATGTGCTCCAGGGAATACAGCAACACTTTTGAGATCAGTCTGGTTCTTTCACTGAAATCTCCTCCCCTCCTTGGCCACATTAAGGACGTGCAAAGCTTAACATATGTTTCATTCTTGTTACAGATACAACATCCCAATAGGTCTTCATGCCAACCTCTCTGAGGGCTCCCCTGTATGTGAGGTGCTCAAGACAAACTCTTCTCTGCTCAACCAAGATGGATTCTTCCATGGAAAAATGGGATTCAGAACAGCTCTATCAAAAGGTCTCCTGAACATGTCAGAGGTAGGAGAATGCCACATACAACTGTGCAACTTGCTTTCCTGATACTGCTGAGCCTGCCCTTGTCCCAGCATGTAACAGCTGTGACATTTCCCAGAGCCCAGCTGTGAGGAAGCTTAGAGATGACTGTGCAGCTGGAGATGGCTTCCCAGGGCTGGGCCTCATTCTGCCAAAGGCTCTGCAGCCTTTGAGAACTTATTCCTTCCCACTTCTGTGCCTGCAGACACCAATGTCCTGTTAACTACTCATCCGAGGGGCAGAAGAGGCACTGGAACAGGTATTTACAAAGGATCTCGAGATTAGTAAAGGGCAAATGACAGAGGAGGCCTGAGTAGCCATTGGACTTTTCATCAGCTTGTGAAAGGCTTTTGTTCTCTAGGGAGATGGCTGGTTTTGCCCCATGAGCAAGGAGGAACATGTTCATGTGATCAAAACTGTCTGTGGGATATGAGCACCCATTTCCCCATTCATTTTAAAGGAAAATGGGTATTCAAAATATCCTACCTATTTTAGAAAATCCCAGTATCAGCACCATCCCCATAACCAGGACCACAAAGAGCCCCATGCCTGGGGGAGAATCTAGGCAGCCCAGCAGTGCTGCACCTCCATTTTTAACCTCAGGTCCCCACTCCTGCCCAGTGATGTCCCAGCAGCCCCTCCACCTTCCTACCCTCAGCCTGCTGACAGGTCTCGCTCTGCCCCTTCTCTGCTGCACAGGTGAAGCAGGAGCTGAAGGCCCAGGTAGAGCTGTTCCATGAGCTGACAGGTCACCTACCTCCTCACATGGATGGGCACCAGCATGTCCACGTCCTCCCAGGTGAGAAGGAAATCCTCTTCTTCCTAGTGCCAAGCTGATGATAGAGTCAGAGGGTCACTCAGAGGGGTCTCCCCCTGTCACAGCTCCCTGTTGTGGCAATAAACCCCACTATGAGACACTTGCTCTACAGTTGCAGTTTGAGTGTTCCCACTGGGGCCCATGGCAGACAGTCTTTCCTGGGCCCAAACTGTCTGCTTGGAGCCCTGGGTCTTCCTGTAGCAGCACCACAGGATATGGCAGAAATGGCCCACATTACACCTTTTCCTCTAAGGATCTGTAATTCACCTCAGCATCCTAATTCCATGCTCCCACCCACATTGAAGGAGGCAGACCAAAGCCAGAAAAGACTGCTTCTTTAAACTGGAATGCTGGAGTTTACAAAAGCTGGTGGCTCTTTCAGGTGCTACAAGACCTCCATCCTTGTTTCCACCCCACTCCCTGTCTGCAGGTCTCAGCATGTTTAAGAGATGAACAAGTACTTTTTGTTCTTGTTTTGAAAATAAGGTCCCTGTAGTACAGAGATAGAAAACTGAGTAAAAAAAGAATCCAGGTTTCCTCACTCCAGTATTAAACTGCCTCTGGATAACATTGCTCTGGCTGTGCAGGGACTTACTTGATGAAGAACTTGTTCCTGACAGTGCAGTCACCTCTGGTGCACTCCAAGACCAGAATCACTCACTTAGAAGGGAGGGCTGAACTAAATGCTCAGTGCTGAAGGGAAGAACTATAGGGCACATACTGCAGATATGGAGGGAGAAATATTTCCAGTATAGAAGGTGACTCCTACCCAGGTGAAGGAAACCATTTCAGCAGAAGATAACCAAGGGAAGAAGTGTCTGTGCTAACAGCTCACAGGAGACACCATGAGCTGGTTACCCCACTCCTGACTGCAGTGTCTCTGGTTTTACTTGCAGAGGTCAGGCATGTGTTTGCAGAGGTGTTGGAGGAATATGGGATTAAGTACACCCGTGTCCCAATAGAGCCAGGCCTTCATAACTGTGGTTGGATTCCACCATCCCTGATGGACTTTTATCTGGGAGTAGAAGAAGATTCTTTTAACACAGTGGATGTGTTTACAAAGCATGGAATAAGGTAAAACAGGCATTACTCATCTTTTTTTTGTAGTAAAACTTTAAGATCTTATCCACTCCTGATAGTATCTTTCAAAAATGGAACACCACCTTTCTCTTTCCTCTTTAGGGTTTACAGTGAGAGTCAGGAGGAATACAAAAGTGCTGGGGGCACTAGGGCTTAGGAAGTTCTGTTTGAACAGAGATGACTCACTTCCCACTTGAAAGGGAATGTCCTTTTCAGGGTATGTTTCTCAGCCTTCTTAGTGAGGCTGCATAAGCTTGGCATCTAGGGTGGCAGGAGAAATGCTGCATCAACACTGGAATATTAGAAGTATTATCTAGGGAAAGTTTTCAAGAAATAACTTTTTATCTCTCTGGCAGAGTGGAAAAAGTAGCAGGAAATAAACTAATTAGAAACAAGTGTTTGTTGTTAAGGGGAAGCAAGATGCTGGAGAGCTTGCAGTGCCACAGGTGGCGGTCACTGCTCTAAGCAAACAGCCTTGCCAGTGTTTTGCCCCTCAGGGACCAAGCCTGAAAAGCTCAGCCCTTCCCCAGATAACATACTTCTCTTAACAGCTTAAACAGTGTCTTGTGGTGTAAGGACACTTCACTGGATACCCTGGCAGTCACCTGTCCTTTAGGCCGATTTTGTTACTTTCTCAATCCACCAAAGGAGTTATTTATTTGGATTTGTTTTTGGTGTCAGTTATTGCGAACACCAGCAGCAGACTGGCATTTCACCCTGCCCCATCCACCGCTCCAGAGCCCACGGGCCGCGCTCAGTCTGTGTCTGAGGGAGGGGAGGGCACAGCAACTCACCGCACAGTCCAGCGGGACAGCGACGCGCCTTGTGGGCAGGTCCGCACCGGGAGAGCCTCCGAGAGCCGCCTCTCCGGGCCGGGGGAACTGGCGGGGCTTTGCTTCCTGCCCGCCCCGCTCCGCCCGCGCCCGGCGGGCTCTTCCCAAAACAAGAACACGGGGAAACCCAGAGAAATGCGGAGAGCTCGGGCAGCTCAGTGCTGCAATTCACCTTCAGCACCTGTGCAGGACCGCGCTGAGCCCTTGGAGCCGGTTTGTGTTGCTGGAGAGCACAAGGCTCTGCTCCTTGCACAGCACCGAGGTGTGGGCAAGGGTATAATGTTCACACTTCAAATTCTTCTCCTGAGCCCTGCAAGCCCTCTTTGAGAAGAGCTGAGTGTTCAGCTGGGCTCTTCTTTGATCATGCAGGTAAAGACTCCAGCTTTGGTTTCTTCCGAAAGGTTCTCATTCTGCCCTCATATGCACTTGCTCAGCCCTACCGGGCTTGGACAGGCCACACTGGGACGGATAATTGCAGCCAGAGTTGGAAAAAGATCTGTGTGGAAGCTAGTAAGAACCAGTCTGTAGCTGTCCTGGGGTAGTAACATTCTGTCCAGTTGTTGTGGCACTTTGATACATTCTTTAGCTGAGTGGTTTCCATTTTATTTCACAAACTTGTTTCTACTTAGCTGAGGGTCTAAGTTATTTTGATAGTGTAGCATTTCTCAGTTTACCTCTTCTCTTCCCTTTTGGGCCAACAAAATGCACCTCTAAGCTCACAGATGCCAAACAACCCGTGTGCTGTGACACAGTGCACCTCAGTACTGTCCCAGCAGCACTGTTGGGGGTTGCTGTCACTGCAGAACTGCTGCTGGAAATAAGATCATGATTTCAATGAGGAAAGAAAAAGCATAAGTGGCTTAAAGTTCTGTTTTCACTTTTGTTTATAGCTAAAAGGTTTTAAATCCCACTCCCTCTTTTCTGTCTTAAATTTTAGATAAATTTTGATTCCTAATCCACTGGACATAACACAGTCCTCTACCTACCTCATTAGCATTAATATCAGTGTTCCCTCCTCTGGCTCCAGGTGGCCAGACATTTACATAGGCCTGAGCACCATGGGCAAGAACATGTCTGTGAGCAGCATCTGCAGCGCCATCGACTCTGCCACCCTGGAGGTCACGGCCAGGGCGCCCTCGCCCGGCCAGCCGGCACCGCAGAGCAGGACGGTGACCATTGAACTGATGGTGCACCCGGGGTACCCCAGTGTGTCTCCCGTCGGCGGCTGTGGGGAGGGACCAGATGATTTCTCACAGTCCTGGGAGCGCCTCCATGAACTCCAGACGTTAATTAAGCCAGAGCTGCAAAGCCATTACAAAAGCAGGAACATTCAACTCTGTTCATTCAAAGATCTTTAAATAAACGAGCAGATATCCATCCATCCATCCATCCATCCATCCATCCATCCATCCATCCATCCATCCATCCATCCATCCATCCATCCATCCATCCTCTGAAGCCAGGTAGTTGCTGGTGTCTGGAGGAGCCAGACCAGTTATCAGTGTCACACCTGCTGGAACAGCTGACAGGAGCTGTGAACATCCTGAGAAAGGACAAGCACCACCTGGTGAGCTGCTCCAGGCAGTGCCCAGAGCCACGTCTGCCGATTTTTAGGCCACAGCATCTGCTCTGAATGTGACAAACCCCTTTCTGTGACACCCCTTGCACGCTGACCCAGTGCAGCACAGTGGCTGAGGCCCAGCTGCCTCCCAGGGCTCAGCTTCTGCCACAGGAGGAGCAGCACAGAGATGTGCTCTTCTGTCAGACACTTTGCAGCACCTCAAGGGGTACTATCGTTTCTCTTTTTGGACTTAATGGCAAAAAAAAGAAACACACTGGGGAGCAGGTACAGCTTTGGAGGTCACCCCTGGGAGGCCTGGAAACCTTCAGCATTTGGTTTGCTAAAGCACTCGGTTGTGGTCCCTCCCCCTCCACCATGGATGATGCCACGTCACCTTCAGAGCCTTCCTCTGGTCAGAGCAGTCAGATCACTTGTGGCCTGGTAGGATTAATTATGTCCCTGTCTATTTACGTTGCCTCTTGGCATTAAGTCCACATAGGAAAGTAACATCAGCTACAGCCCTTTTGGAGAGGCTCTTATCTTTTGGATGACTTTGCAGGAACAGCAACTGTTGACCCACCTGCTATTTCAGTAGCTGCTGCGTACAAGAGCAGCTGGTTGTGCCCCACCCACTGCCCCTCAGGACAAACGCAGGGACAGCTGTGCCAGCCATGAGCAAGCTTGTGAGGGGACAAGGTCCCTGTCTTTATCCCTGTCTTTATCCCTTTTATTCCTGTCACCAAAGCATTTGAACTCCAAAACCCCCAGCAATGCTCAAAACTGCAGCCATCATTCCTGTAGAACTTTCACATGCCGAAAAATCATTTTAGATCATTTACGCTCATTTTCTGCACAAAAGTGATCTATTTGACAGAATCAGTTTTGCTAACCATGTTTTTTAATATTACAAATGTCAATAAGATCGTCATCATTCTTTTAAATGAAAAATAAACTCAGGCCTTTTCTACTGCAAAGCTTCAGGAGGCTTTTGGGTCTATTACAGCTGTTGCGGAACTAAACCCACCCGTCTGCTCACCCTCGGGCTACCTGGGAGTGCTGGAAGGGCTTCTGTTGCCTTTCTATCCTTAATGAGAACCATCTGACCTTCCCTATAACACATCTGAGGAAGCTTTTGTCCCATACAAATAGGAAAAACAAGGAAGCTGTGGAAAATATTCTTCCAGATTCTTTCATAAACTACTGAAAGAGAATTAATTTGATATATGACAAGTTTGTTTGGGCGGGTGTGATCAGGGCAGTTGTTACCTTTTAGGATGCGGCGATTCCAAAGGTTGGCCCAGCGGGGACAGAGCCGCGCCCTCCAGCGCCCTCTGGGCCTCACTGCACCCCCGGGACAGCGCCCGGCTGGTCACGGAACGGCACCGCGTTCTCACGGACACCTCCGAGCCCTGTTTCTAACGTTTAAAGGGCTCCATCTTCGAATCGCTGAATTTGCTTTCGTTACAACCAACCAGACATGACACACATGACATTTAGGAGGCATTTCCTGGCAGCTGAGCGCTGTACTGCGAACACAAAATGTAAATGAACAGCATTAACCCCCAAATTTTAGTTGGAGAAATGAATAAAGAACTCCTAAAAAAATTCTAAATAGGGAAGCTTTCAATTGTGTAAAACATAGGGGTAGGTTCTATGAAAGCTTTAAAGGCAGCCAAAGTTCAAATTAAAAACATTACTACGATCCCAGTTAAGCCCCAGACCTCTCTGAAAACAAAACCATGCCACAAAGCCTTTGAGAGCAATTTTTATTAGGGTAGCAGAATGGACTTGCAGAAAGCCTATACCAGTACTCCTGGGTGTAGTTTCACTAGTGCACTGCTTTTGTTGTGGATGTTCAACTGCACACTTAGAATTCATCATGGCTTAGGGAACCAGAGAGAACAGAGCTTGATTTCCTGAGTTAACATAGGACTTTGTGATTGGATTTCTCCTCCTCAGCCTTCAGCCACACTGCAGTGTTGGATCCCTTTGTTCAGAGGCTGCCCCCAGACAGCACCAGCACTTGGGTTACACGTCTCACAGTTTAGCAATAGGACTATGGAGAACACACCAAGAGAACTGATAGCAGGATCTGTCTTCCATGTGACCTCTGCAGCTGGAATTGGAACAGCTGGGGCAGCGCTGCACGACTCGAGTTCCGTGGATCACACAGCCCTTCCCTTCCTTTCCAATGGCATCCGAGTCTCAGCGGTGCAGACAGACAGTCTTTGACCTGAGAGGCTTTACAACCACAGAGTGACTATTGAGTAGCAACGAGGGCAGCGAACTAGTGCTACAGTTTTGTTTCAAATAAAATTTAGAGAATGGTAAGTTTCCATGCCAACAGACATGATCAAAGGTACAGTGACTCATGTGATGTGGAAGTTACACACTTCAGTTTGACAGATAATTTGGCATTATTTTATTATGAATCCAAGTGAGAGTGAAGGAAACAGAATCAGTACCAACTTTCTGCAAATGAAGACACAAAGATGTGAAAATTTGGTAATAGTGCTCTCACAAGCCTGAAAACACTTAGGAAATGCAAGTTTTCGTAGATAAGGTGAATGTGGTTTAACTTTATTTACCTGCCAAAGAATCTGTCTAAGAACACTTAAACATAAAATTTCTTAGCTCCCTAACTTATAAAAAAATTTACTTTCAACAGAGGTGAGGTACCAGGCTGTCATTGTTTACACTAAATCAGAAATGAAAGCCAGATGAGAGGGAAGAATGAGGGAATAGCAAATATACAAGACATTAAAACCAGGAGAGACCTACCGCTTGACACACTAGTTCTGAAAGGTTGCAAAGGCAGAGGCTGTATTAAAACTGAATTTAAGAGTACAGGCAACCACCCAGATGTCAGGGATTTTCTCACTTCCTGCACATCAAAATGATATGTGCTCCCAGATACCAATGGATTTCTGGAGATATTCTGTTTGCTCAGTGATAGAGTCCAGCTGGAGGTGGGGACAAGGCAGTTTGACTGTGTGGCAGTTTGACTGTGCAGCAGTTTGACTGTGCAGCTATGATCACACTGGACTGGGGGGAGGAGGCAGGTGACAAGCAGCAGGGACACAGCAGAGGATGCTCAGTCCTGAATGGAGAGGGCTTCCTTCAGCATGCACAGAAGTGCCTCGGAGCAACCAGAGAACAGCTCTACCTGATTAAGCCACAATGCCAGGATGACACCTGAACACTCACAGAATCACCCAGCCCATGTGGTTCAACACAGGAGCAGCAGCAGCAAAGCACATTCTCACCTTACTGCCCAGTGCTGTCCTTGCTCCAGTGCTGATCAGAGCCTGGCAGCAACGGGCTGGAAAGGGGTGCAAGTGCCATCCCTTAAACACAGGTGTTTCTTACACATTCTGATGGAAAACATTTGGAGGCGACAGCAGTGCTGTCACATTTAGTTCTTGAAATCACAACTAACATCTCCAAAATGCTGATTTTAAACAACCAGTTTATCACTTTGGTACCTCTTGGTCCTCAATTTCTGACACCCTCCTGGACTGGTTGCAATGTTGTTCTGTGCATGTTTCCTGCTGCTCTGTGTAGGTAATAAGGGCAGAAGTGAGGGAAATTTGCAATCACATTCCACTACTTGTTTGCTACAGGGTTTTTCCCAAAGTTTTCCAAAAGCAGAACATAAACCATATTCTAACTCAATGACGCACACAGAAACTTGGGTTTCCCCATTTAATAGACATTGGCCAGTTTTACATCAGACCCAGACATTATTTCTTATTGGTTTTGTGGGGTTGGGTTGGTTTTTGTTTATTATGTTACAAACTGAAGTTCAAGGGAACTTGCAACAAGTCCCACAAAGCACAGGGCAACACTTAAAAAGAAAACTAAATGAAACTGCCAAACACTCAATCATTTTCTGCCAGAACTGGGATATTTTTCCTAAGACATCACTTTGAGGAGGGGGATAAAATTCAATGAGTGAACTCAAGATAGTGGGAACTGCAAGGAAAAATAAGAAATGACAGCCACAACCTTTTCAATTTAAGGGCAGAATATAAGTCTAAGATATTTTTGATAAATTCTGACAAGAAAAAGAAAACAGCATACTTTAAAGTATATTGAAGCAGTGATTTTTAAACAAAGAAAGCAGAACTAGAACATCTTAAATTTTAATCCTTTCTTTACAGGTTACCTAGCCCACTTTTGATTAAGAAAACTGTAGAAAGTTAGTAACAGCCACAAGTTCACACCAAAAGGTGGCACTTGTCACTTTTCCATAGAGTCCTGCTTTACGGGGTGTCTCAAATGCACTGCTCCGATCTTCTATCATAGTTGCTGACAGCAGTTGTGTCAGATTTTAGTCCACTGGTCGCTTCTCACCATATTTCTTTGTAAACTCTTCAGCATTCTTACAGAATTTTTTACGGTCCTTAGAGTATTCTTCAGCTAGGTCAGCCCGGAGGGGGTGCTCGGGCTGTGGGTCATTCACCAGTGCTATGAGGGACTGGATTACTGTCAAAAGAAGTATAAATAACATCAGACACTAAGACAGTTAATTTTTAAAAATCAAAATGTAAGCAAAATTCCTTGGTACGAAAAGAGCTTTAACTGCATTTAAATACATCCCCATAAATCTCGGGCCTTTTCAAATGCAGGGCATGAGTAAGCTGGAGCAATATGCCAAGATTTAGTTCAATGACCATGAATGAACACCAGAAAATTCTATTTGTAAACAAAACCAACATGAATAGAGAACAAAGGGCACTACAAATGATTTCCCATGTAACTGGCATCCCATATGAAATACTCTCCCTATGGCAGAGAAAAGAATGAAAGTTCCCAGACAAATTCATCTAAAGGGATTTGATAAAGATGGAATTTCCACCATAAAGCATTTTTCCCCAACACCTGTCACAGAGATGCAGCTGTGACAAGGTCTGCTTCTGGAAACACTTTTTTCTAGTTTTATTTCTTCCCTCTGACTCTTAATTCCCCTGTGAACAGCAGGGAAGTCTTCCCTTCGCTCTCAACCACTCAGAAGAAATGCCCTGGGCAGACAAAGGGGTGAGAGCTGGAAGGTGCATTTCCCCCCTGCTCAGAGCCCTGTCACCAAGGGAATGTCCCTCTTCAGGAAACGGAACTGCACCTGACATTTACACAGCCAGGCTCACACACCACAGTGACATTTACTGCTACATTTGCCTCACACATTCCTTGCTGCCACTGAAAGCTCACAAGGACTGGGAGCTCCCCTGCCCTGTCACTCAGAGGTGTCCTGGGCAGGTCTACACAAGAGCACCTCCCTGCCCCACAGCACCAGTGGAAACACAGGGCAGCACTCCCAGGGTTTTTAAGGTGAGTCTAACCAGCCCTGGTCACTTCATGCACTGCACACTAGGGCCAGCTGCCTCCTCCTGGGCTCACTTCCAGCACTGACACCTGCCCCGTCCTGCAGAGGGGAGTTCCACAGCTCAGCCACGTGCTGGGCAAAGGCAGAACCCTCCTTTGTTCTGAAACATCTACTTAGCAGATCAACTGGATGCTCCCTTGCAATGCAAGCTTTTACAATGCTTATCACTGCAGCAGATGCTGGAATACCAGAGTGTCTTCTTTAGAAGCACTGATCTTGTCAAGCTTGTACTCTTTTTCCACCCTTACCTGACAGGAATGTACCTAAAACCAAATACTCAAATCTGGACTGCTAAACAGGAACATTTCCTACCACAAATATGAGCTGAAACTGTAACAAACTATCTAAGGAATGTAGAATTGATATTGGCTCCCTTCACAGTAACTCACCAGTCCTGGACTTACAACTGCCATGACATTACTGACTGCTTGTGAAAGCAGCAGCAACACTGGACACGACCATCCCTTCCCATTGAGCAAAACATGCTAAAACACTATAGAGAAAATGTGTGTTCAATGACCAACACAGTAAGAAACACACAAGCCAGAAAAAAACAGGACTGTCATAACAGGAACTGCCTCAATATCCACAGCACTTAAAAACTATACTGCCATAACAGTACTTTTTAATATTAAGCATACATTAATAAAAAGTACAGCAGTAAGATGCACACTTAGTATGTGAAAGGTGAGTTAATGATTTATGATGAACCTAATCTTTGTACTTTTTGACACTTGACTGAACAAAACTGATGACTTTGATGCTCTACTAATAATGTCACACTAAGTCACTGAGAAAGGCCCAAACAGAAAACAGAGCAATTTTTCAATGCCGAAGAAATCTGAGGAAAAATGAACAGGTATTTAAGCAGGGCTGTAATAACATTCTCACAGTTCATACAAACATGTAGCAACAACAGATATTGGCACTAATATAACTTTTAGAAAAGAGAGTTAAAAGACAAAAGACCACAACACAGCATATCATGAGAGATTTGCATTATTTTGGTACCCAGGGTTTGTTGCTAATTTTGATTTTAGCGCAGCTTTTATTCACACTCTCAGATAAAAAGGGAATTGCTGCCTCTCAGGGAGACACCAACTGTTTCCTGCATACAAACAATTGCTTCAGCAGTTCCAACTAATGCCAGCTTGCATTTCAAGCTGCGTATAGACATGGAATTCCTTTACTCAACTAGAAAAGGCTGATAGGACCAAGACAGGTGTTTACAGAAACCTTCTACACATTGTTTCCATCTCCCCTTTCCTAAGGATCTTTGTCCCATATAATCTGCGGAAAATCCACAGCACATCATTAGATCTTGGCTGCCCTATCTGAGTTGAACAGGTGCTTTTTGCTGCCACCACTTTCACCAACACTCATCTGCTTCATTTCTTCTCAACCAGCTACAGGAATTTTCCTGTTCTGTCTTTGGGGTAAGATCACACCAGCTGTAAGTACTTCCACTGGCAGGAGTACACAGAAAAAAGAAATCTTAAGTCCAGCATTGTTTCCTATCAAGAGCACAGTTCCAGTGAAAACAACCTTAAAGAGGAGCCCTGAAGAACGAAATACCTTTCTCCTACGGAGCAAGACACTTCAGTGTCACCGGAGCACTCCCACTGCCCTAAGGTGCTACTCACTCCAGTTAATACTTTTTCAAAATAAGTATTTTTTGCAAGGATGTTTGCTCTTTCTAAATGTATAATAATAAATGCTTAATATGCAACAAAACATTAGCTGCCAGAAAACAGGAAATTCTCACCCCAACAACTGATGAAAGCAACAACAGAAAAAACCCCTACTTAAATCACACTGTCTGCCACAGAACCCGATGTAACTTTTTCCTTAAAATACTTATCCAAAGACACTGTATACAGTAAGTCTCACAGCAGTGATCTTCACAGAACTACAAGTTAATATGTGTTGTGATTTCAGATTTTATTTATGACTCCCTTGTTATTTCAAGCCATATGTTCAATCACTGAACTCATGGCAGATTATAAAATATACAAAGCCTTGAAGGGTTAGACCCTTTCTTTCAAACATCCAGGAATGTATTGAACACCTCTGGATTCTGAAGTCACTGTTTAAAAAGAAACAAAACAATCCCCACACAAACTACCACCAAAATTTTTAAGTATGCCAAGGACACTACCTTAATAAACTCCAGTCATGAGGAGTTTTGTGGTTTCCTGGAGGTGAAAATGCCACATGTCAGTGCCATCACCTCACATTCCAGTGACAAAATGAAATTCCACAGGAGCTGCACACTGAGCTCACCTCCTGTGATTCATGGCACAAACCTTACAACAAGTACACACCAAGAGCAGCGAGCAACTGACAAGTTGACATGTTATTAACTTTACACATACAACAAAGTTTCTCAATACCCAGTTCTCTCTCCACGTGGCGTCCTACCTTGGTCAGTTTTGGTTGCTGGCTTCCAGTTTTCAGCACTAATTACTGGCAGACAAACCTGCCCCTTTTCATCGATGTTAGGGTGATAGATTTTTGTTTTAAATGTAATCTTAGGAGGTTTGAATGGGTATTCTGCTGGGAAGTTGATTTCGATTCTGAAGGCTCCTTTATCATATGGAGGATTGTCCTGCAACAAGAAGGTGGAATGTCAAGAATGTGGCACACATTGAGGGACACAAGTCAAAAAAGCATGGTCTGGACTTGGATCATTCTGAAAGGCACTTTTCTCCAACATTTACTGCCATGTCGGGGTGTCAGGAAACATCAGATCCTGTTTGGGGAGTGGCAGCACAACCTGCACGTTTGCATCCACCCTGGGAAAAGCAGACTGCCGTTGTCCTGCAGCTGGCTGACATTTCTACTGGTAAGAAAGCATCCAACCCCATTTACTCCCAACTCATGGTGCTATTTAACAAGTAATTTTATTCTCACCTCCATGTTTCAAAGAACCCTGTCAGCTCTTTCCAAGACACAAACAGGAAGGCTGACAATGGAAAGGGGTTTTCTGAACAGTTATATTTTGGTGTCTCAACATGGCGGCATGAACAGCAAAGCAATTTGGTTTGTCTGATCTCCCTAAATGTTCTGAGAACATTTTTGTGCTGACTACACAAAAATCTGCTAAGCATTCATTGATACTAAAGATAGATATTCACTGCTTCTGCTGATGAGAACATTCTGAATTTGTATGCAATTTTAGCACCCACTCTTATCAGATCAGTTTTGAAGGAGCATGATGAGAGAACTGTGAAGTTCTCCATGCTGAAACAGGAAAAACAATGCCCAGAATCTCACTTAGAAAACCTAGAAGACTATTGATACTGCTTCAGATACTAACTGCAGAAGGGAGGCAGAAGAAAAATAAACCATTGCTACATTTAAAGCTTATGAAAATACTCTTCTGCACTGAAAACAGTAACTGTGGAACGAAGCCTTTCCGAACACTCTGGGAACATGAATCAAAGGATAAGAGTTTCCAGTTGGTGTGAAGTATACACACATTCTTCAGTAGCAACCAGACCATTCCCTGCAATCAAACCACTCCAGCATTTACCAATATTTGGGGGCGGGGAGTGTTCTATCAAAATTAGTCAACAGAAAACATTTAATTTAAGGTTCATCCATGCGGAGAAACTGGTTGTGTGTTTGTAAGAAATACAGCACAATTTCTGCAGCCAAGGGAAGGACTAACTACACTGGCTTTAAAAATCACTTTTTACCCAAGCAACCCTAAAAACTTTGGAAGTTTAACAAGTAACTTTTGGTAGTGGTGACAACTCAAGCAGTCAGTGCCCTCTCCCTCCACAGCTCACTTGCTCTTGCCTCTGTCACAAGCTACAACTTGTGAGGATGTTCAGTGAACTGACACAGGAAGTGACCTGCCTTTAAAAATAGCCATTTTCTTCACTGTACCTCATCAATACATTGAAACATATTTAGACTATTCAAGAAATTAATTTACAATTATTTGTTGTATTTATTTTGACACCAACAAGAGAAGTAGAATTTTAAATATTGAAACAACTTGCATTCACCTGGATTATTCTTCCACTGCAAAAGTCTGTCCATAGCCAGCAGTTTTGATTAAGTGAAATGAAGTTCATGGTACACCAATAGTACCTCTGGCAAGAACAAGGAGCCTGGGGTAGACAGTCTCGTTTTAATGTTGAAATCAAACAAATAATGTACCTTGGCTACCCACAGAACACACACTACCTCATTCTACGATTTAGAACAGGAAAAGAAGCTGACCAGGTATCTTCACTTTGCTTCTCAATTGAGTGAACACTCTTAAAAACTAACAGTTGTTCTGAAGAATAAAATATGTTATAAACAAAAGCTTTCAATGCTTTACAGTTCATCTTTACATGACCTTTCACAGTAATTCTGTATGAACACAATGAAAAATATTAACCTTTATATTTTGCACCTTTATTAAGGAGCTGACCAAAGTAATGCTCAGTTGTAGAATTTAATAATCAGTAACTGGTTAGTCCTACTGAAGAGTACTTCATTAAACCGTAGCCAAGACCATTTTTTAAAATGCAAACAGCATGTGAAACTTCAAAAGCAAAAACTCAGAAAAAAGAAATTACATTTGCAACCATCCTGTGTTGCATTTTTAAGCCATCAACTCCAGTACCAAAACTAAAGAGACAGACTAAAGCATCTCCTATAGCATATCCTACACTACTTTTTGAACACATACAACACATTATACTATATAAAGTATAATGTAATGACAAAATTCTCCCCTAACTATCCCAGCAGTGAATTTAGGGCTACTTCCCCTGTAACAGGGGGTCTGTATTACAGACCAAAAGGCAGGTCTGGAGCACAGTTCACTGCATCAACATTTAAACACTTGCAATGCTGTGAACCTTGGCAAAACAAAAACTACACTCATACTCTGCTGAGCAGAAACTGTTAAAAATAGCTGCTGTACACCACACATTCCTAATTTTAATGGGAACAAACAAGTATTTTCGTGTTTTGCTTTATTAGTCATATTTACCAACCTTCGCAGCATCGAAGTATTATCAAAGCACTAAACTGCTCCCCACGAACCACAAAACATCAGAGTGGCTGATTAAAGCACGTTGTTCCTCAGCTCTGTCAAACTGTAGTGTCAGAACTGCTCGCTTTGTCTGCCTGAGCAGTGGCAGCCACTCCAAGGAATCACTTGCAGGCATATCAGCAAACAGCAAACCAAATGTATTCTATAGCATTTACCGCACAAAGGCCCAGCCATTACCTCAGCTTGTGCCATGTGAATTCCAGAACAGCCTCCCACTAACACGGCACAGCTACAGAAATGTCTCTAAGTTTGATTTATAGAAGAGACTTCCACTGGCTCAGGGTGGGGGAGCTTTTTGGTAGCACCCACATTAAAGGAGAACTGCTGCCCCAGTGGCACAGCCCCAATTGCTGCAGACTTGGAAGCAGTTCATACAATCAAGGGAAGCATTTCCCACTGCTACAGCCACAGCAGTGGGAAACAAGAGGTGACAATCCAAGCAACTTTCAACCAAGGAATTCAACACAGTAGATTTCCTGCTTTCCCCTCTCCATTTGACTAACACAGTGGCTATCTACATCAATTAAACATTATCCTAGAAGACTGTAGTGCTTATAAAAAATTTTAATTTTGTTAAAATTAACATTTGCATTAGCTAATGCCCAAATAAAGATACTTTCTTTTAAAGACCTTGCTTCTGTAAATCCAAACCTTTTCCTTGCATCAAACTTTCCCTGATAGTCAATTAAAAAAACGAAGACACTAAGGACTAAAAGTATTTCATACTTCCTTTTTAAAAATTTATGTTGATGTAGATTTTGTACTTTAAGCTTTATGTAAAAAATTTCCATGTAAAAACAAAATGTAAAAACTTAATATAAAATAAAAGACAATTTGCTTCCCCCTCCCAACACCCCTCCCAGTAGTCCCATGCCAGCACTGAGCTCCAGAGTTGGACCAGCCCTACAATAATGCAGTGTCCAGGCAGGGATGGATCAGAACACTGTGCAGTTACAGAAGGACTTCTCTTCAGACTAGTTGTAAGAAACACCAACTAACATTTATCAGACTTGGAGAAAACAAACCACAGAAGACACTCAAAGGAGACAGGAAGGGCACCTTCTTTGCCCAAGATGACAGAGGGAGTCTGAAGAGAGACAGGAGTTACAACCAGGAACACATTCCAGGTGCTGCAGCATCACCTACACATGCTCACCTTGTGTTTATGAACAACCAGCTGCTGCCCAAACCCACAGCTCTGAAGGACACGTTTTATAACAGTGCAAGATATTCTTGTCAAGGTGCAGGAATTATTTCATGGTCACCAGCAGCACTAAACTGGATTTATGAGATACAAAGGATCCTCATTTTAAAGCTCATAAGAATAAGGACTAATCCATACTCACAGGAACAATAAGCCCTTGCCAGGTCAATAAATTAGCTTCATCAACCTGGATATTACGGAAGTTTTTCATTCCACATTTGCGGATTTCTTCAAGCTCCTGAAAAGCAAAGTAAAGTATTAAGTGTAAGTGAATAACTGTACTAAGCAAAATGCTCATATTTATTTTTCAAAATGCTTAGAAGTCAGTGTGGATTTCTTTAATGACACAGCAACTTGTGCTTTTAGTGGTGGCAAACCACACAAATAAGAAATAAAATTTTGCACCTGCAAGAAGTAAAATTCTCTAAAGACAAGATATTAAAAAAGCTTGTTTTTTGATATGTTAGAAAAACACAAAAATGCTTTATTAACATTATTACAATGAAGTATTAAAAAAGTATATTTTAAAATGTTTTTGATCTCAAATGTAAATCAGTGCCTTTGGTAACACTTTGATAACACTGAGGCAGACATAAAAAGCAAGTATTTCATAACAGTTTTAAGCACAGATAAAAATCACTGAACAGGCCAATTATTTCAATTGAAAATGAACAAATTCCTGCACGACCAGCTTAAATTGATCCAAACTCAGAAAAAATATCAATCTAAGCCAAACAAGCCTTGTTTAGGCCAGTAACTTGAGAAGATTCAGGTCTCTCTCTGTTTGGTACCTCAAAGTTCACAGTACACATTAAGAGTCCTCTCTTTATAGCTGTGTTACTCTTGAACAAGGTATCTTTCTGTACCAGTCACACCATATTTAATCAGTTAGTGATCCAGGTATCACCAAAACAAGTAATTAAGCATTTCTCTATTTCCCATTATGCACAAACTCTAGTGTAGGGACTGCTTCCGGGAGTATTTCATCAGACCTAAAAAGAAACACTTCATGGTTTCACTCTTATTTCCCCTACAGCAACTCCAGTCTTTTGTTGAAGTCTGACATTTTATCTTTAAAGAGAACTTAACACAAATTCAAAAGTCATCCACAGCCCAACATGGAAGTTTCCCAGTGCTTACAGAAGTACAGCACATGCCTGGTGGCTGCACAGGTTAGGAAAAATATTGCTTATACAGCAGCACTGGTACCTTGCAAAATTAGGCTGGGTACTACTATGATAAAAGCACCAACTTAAAAGCAAAGGCACTACAGACCAAAAAACAAAACTCACTGTTTTTCCTGCTTCAAGTGCTGTACTGTCCACGGGGTTTTTTCGGTTGGGTTTTTGGTTTGTTTTCCTCCTCAAATAACTGTGTTAATATTGGATCAAACCTTTCTGCATCTGACAGGCAGATGTAATACTTGCAATAACCTCTTGCATAAACTCAGCACAATGACAAAATGCAGACCCAAAATGAGATTTCCAAATGCACAGAAAACAAAAGTCACATGAGAGCCACACATCAGAAAGTGAACATTTACATTCCCACTCACTGAACCTACAAAAGCAGGAGCATATCCCAAACACCAAAGTTTCACCTTGGAGTCTTGGATACTGAATTGATGCCCAACACAATCTTCATGACACTAAAGTTGACTATTTAGCCTAGACCCAGGGATTAATCCCCAAATTCCATGGTTGCTAGATTTATGCAATGTCACAGACAGTTTGGGTGTTGGTTTTTTTGGTTCTTTTTTTTTTTTTTTTTTTTTTAAAAGTTTTTTTTTTTTTTTTTTTTTAAAAAGAGGTAAGAGGATTATCCTTTTTCCTTAAAGCAGACAAACATGTAAGAGCCACACAAAAATAATCCCATGAATCATATAGGGATAAAGAGCAAACCAAAATATTCAAAAGAAAATAACCTTTGTTATCTCAACTCTAAGAGATGCTTTACCATCACGGAAAGAGCAAATCCCCCCTGTGCCTTCCTTGGAGTGCTCCTGCACAAAGCAGCAGCTCAGGGAGAGCCTGACTGAGCCCGGACTGACTCTGTCCTGACTGGGCCAGAGGAGTAACTCACTCCCGAGGGAGTTTTGCTGCTCTCTCCCATCACACACAGACCTTGGAAGGCCTGGCAAACCATTGCCCCACAGCACTTAAAAGGGATAAATTCCCTTCCACACTGGATGTAACACATCAAACACTGAGAACAAAAACTGCTACAGCAGTAGGTATTTAAGCATGAACAAACATGCATCATCACAAGTGCCTTACCTCTAAAACAAGGAAAGGAAAATGGGTTTAGACTATTTTCTAGCCACTGTATTAAAAACATTATGCACATGACAGAAATCTGCCCCGTTATGTCCCAGTGGGAGAGCAGCTTTCATGCAGGAGCTTTTATCCCAGTTTCAGACAAAGCATGACACTGCTGCTGGCCCAGAGAACAACTGTCACAACACAAAAAAAGGCAGGACTACGACTCTGTAATTTGGGTATGTCATTAAGCTGATAAAACAAATCAGAAAAGCGTGGCTTCACATTTCTGGAAAACTAAACACCTACACTTTATAGTTAGATTCAGGTTAAAAAAATGGATGCTGAATGAAGAAAAGCAAGAATTTCATACAGAGATCATCACAAAATTGTAAAACTTCGTATGCAAGCAACAAAAAGTTTAAAATAAATATGCAAATTGCTCCTCATTTCCCCCTCCAGTCCATCACATAAGAGAGGGAATTAAATTAGAGGACACTAAAGAACTACCCAAAAATTATTCAGGCCATCTTCCTCTTTAAACAGACATGCGAGGCCTTTGCAGGAAATCACTTCCAAAATCAGAGAAGTGGTAAATTCCTGGAGTGTGTCAGGGTTGGATCGTCCCTTCTGCCGTGGTCGGAGCTGACAGCTGAGCCTGGGACAGTCGGATAAACGCAGCAGCTCCGTCCCTCCCGGGGACTGCAAAGGTCATGGACAACCCAGCCACTTCAGCAGGGCATGTGCGTGAACTGGGCACTTCAGACAGATCCAAATTTATGAGAAATTACTTTTCTTCTATTAGAAGTCTTTAAGATTTCATATGTCACTCCAAATGAATCAGTTCCGTGTTGGTCTTACTTACAAATAGCTTTTTTTTTTTTTTCACGCTACTATCCCCACAATTCAGTGGGGAGTCATTCAGGAGTGGTAAGAGCTTCACCACTCCCAATTTAAGGGTGTGAGGGGAGGTTGTTTTGGTTGTTTACTTCTGGCAACTGCCAAACCCCGTAATAAAGCTCTAACTGCTTCAGAGCTACGGAAGCAGACACAAGTACAGTACAAATGTACTGTGAAAAAAGGGAATGAGCTACTACATACTTTCAAGCAGCACAGATTAAAAGTTAACACTACATTTAACACGGGTTTGAGCAACTCCAAAGGGACAAAAGCTACTTTATGAGGTAAAAGGACACAGTCTAGATATTTATTTCAAAATAATACTTAAGATCCCAGGCAGACAGTAAATAGATTAATTTCCTTTCTTGTCCTCCACCCCTTAATTTTGTCAAGTAACATAATTAAAGGAGCACAGAATGAGCGTAACTAAAGATTAGAAAGCTGCAGTAAGAATTTCAATCAGTCTTCATTCCCCACTCTGTTACCAACCTTGCATGTGACCTTGCTGCACTGGCTTCCCCACTTACAAAACTGAAAGGTCTTACTTCACAGGGCTCTCTTGAGAAATGATGTTTGGAGTTTGGAAACGCTCAGAGAAAGTGTTAGACACAGCACGTGAAATGGAGAAAACATCGCTCCAGAGCAGGTATCTGATCTTCAAGTACACAATGCTGAAAGCAGTCATAAAAGTACATACTACCTCATATGAAATTGTTATTTTCACTACTGTGTAATCCTTTCTGCTGTTCAAATACAAAATTAAATGTCTGAAATTAAAAACAAATGCAGCATCAGCTCGAAGTGTAGTTCGGTCTTTCAAAAGCCCTGAAACTGTGTTATCCGTGCATTTTCCAAGTTTTGGGACTTCTCTAAAAAAACAAGCCAGAGAGAAAAATGCAGTAAAGGCAAATATTTGTAAGGGCACAATCCTAGAATATGGGAATAAGTGTAAGTCGTACTGACTTCAATAAATTCTACATGAAGCACAAAAGGCTACTAAATTCACAAACAGAAACAAAAGTCTACTGAAATAACTCTAAACTACAATTCTCTAGTATTTACAACTTATATTTACCTCTTGGTAAATACATTCTCTAAAAGATGCCTGACAAAGCTAAACAGGCTATAAAACCTTGATCAAGGACCAACTAGTTTAACTTCCTGACTTTACAGCACAGAGAAGTATTAAAACACCTTATAACTTTACCATAACCCCTCCTCCAAAAAACCAAAACCTAACCAAAACCCCAACCAGAATCTAGCTCTTATAAGAAATAGAAGTTTCCTCTGCAACATCATCACTCTGTATACTCACATGTTATTGACAGAGCAATTCTACTTTGTGGTAAAATGTTCTTATTTGATTAAAACCCCTTTTGTCAATTCTCAGTTTCAGAAAGGGAAAATGAATCAATATTCTCGCTTCTGCATAAGGACAATCACATGTTGTTTAAAATTTCCCGTTACTGAGAACTGAAGTTTGAATCAATTTAGAATTATTTTTCAAATACCAAAGTTGCTTAAAACCTCTTTATTTGGGAGGACTGCAGTGTTCACAAGACCACAGTATCCTGTAGATTGCAGGCCACCTACCTGGGTGTGGCCTCATGTTTGTGTTTTATCATGGAGTTCAACAGTTGCATAAATGCTTGACTATGCAATTATGGAAGCAGAGTAAAAACAATAAGATTAAAATAATTGTCTACATACCTCACTTCATATGTGAAGTGTTATTTATTTTTTAAATCTATTTTTAACAACGAAGATACTTTTGAACATCTGAAAACCAGGAAACCAAAGCATGGATCTTACAGACACCTGAGCTCCATCACCACGGAAGGGCACAGCTCCACACCTGGGGCAGCAAGGCCTTCTGCAAAACCATGTTACTACACCTGCAAGTAAGTACTATGAGTACCCAGCACCAAAACAGCCCTCCCTCTGCAGCTCCACACAGCATTTAGCTCCAGATCTCACATGGAGAAGGGCTTGTTTTACATTAGTGGGTGGCAGCTGTGAAAAGCCTCCCCTGAAGTCTCCGGGAGGTCCGTGTTCCCCATCACACATTTGGAGACAACTTGTGTTACAGGAGAAAGGGCTGAGAAGCCTCATACCCCCTGAAAGAGAAGCCTTAGACCCTGTCCTAAATACAATCACTCTGTATTTGCCTGTTTTAACCCCAAGAGACAGCCCACAACAGAACATCCTTGAGGAAGACTCCTTTATTCCCACCACTCACATTTCATGAGGAGACAAGATTCAACAACTGTGGTTCTTTGAAGAGGTGTGATGGTGGCTCAGAGATCAAACCTCCACCTCAGATGTCACTGGAATATGAGTCATTAGCCATGTTTAGTTCCCATTTTTGCTAAGCTAGGTGTGCTCCTGAAGGGCACACCTTCACTGAGCTGCTGTGCATCAGGAGGGAGGACTTCAGCTAAGACTACTTGATGCTATAAAGCTTGGCAAAGAGAGGCCATAACGAAGGTCTTTGGCCTAGAGAATGTGATCTGCTCAAACACACACCCTCAGATAACAAGTCAACCTTATTCTCTTTATAACTTGGATTTATGCTTAGAATTGAACTGTATGAGTACAATGACAACATTTGTAATGTTTCTTTCACACAGAGGTTTGCAAATCAAAGATGGAAATGACTTCCCCAATCTGGAAAGGACACCCATTTCCACTTGCACAGTGGAAACCAGACTCACATTCCCAGCTTTCTACAGGCAGCCAGTGAATTATTATGGGCATACTGCATCGAGCCTCTTTGAGCCACAGTGATTAATGTGAGTAACTATGATGCATGACACGAGCCCAGAAAAAATGCAGTACTTCAAAATGCTGGCAAGACCTTAAGGAAACTGGAATTGCTTAATTTTTTGTGACCTATAAAAGGTTTAAGGTTTAGTCTCACTTATCAAAGACACACTTGATATTTAGCTCAAAGAAAAGACAGTTAATGCTTATCCTAAATTATATTAAATGTAACTGAGTGACACAGAGAAAAACCCTACTTCCTTTAGTTATAATCACTCATCATTCAAAGACCCCCAGAAAGACACCCCACAGACTCTTCCCAACTGCAGAACTTAACGGTGAACGACTTTGCATTAAAGTGGACCTGTGAATTTGGAACTTAACCAGCGATATCAGGCTGCTACACAGGCGAGTCTGGCCCTCCAAAGCATCGTGCTGCAGCAATCCAGATGATGTCACCCATACAGGAGCCCTACTTTGTTCCCACTGAGATGAATGGCAAAACCAGGGCCATTTGGGCTGACTCGACTCTCCAGAGGCACGAAAGGATCTGCTTATTTAACAGCCTTTGGAAGTTGTGTGATAGAGTATCTCACAAAGCCCACACACACTATGAACTACCCACAAATATTAGGCAATCAAAATGAAACTCAAAATATAAAAGATAAATTATGTCTCCTTCTTCCCCACACCACTCCCTCCAAAAAACAACCGTCACACCAATTTTCTAGAAAATAAAGTCACATTATCAAAACTCATTTTTACAGCATTTTAGTGAAAGATTAAAGTACTAACATTTCAAAAATACAGTGAAAATGAGGAGGGGGCTAAAAAGCAAGAGGGACTGCAGATATTAGGAACAATTTTTTTTGCCTTTCAGATTTTTATTTTCTATTTTAAAGAAAAAAAAGTTGTAAATATATATTTTTCCTAACAGAGTAGTTGTGATTTGCTTTTGAATAATTACTGCTTTTTTTTCAGGAAAGGTAGAAAAGTTGCCTTACAAGAACACACAATTAAATGGCTTTGTTTATTATCTCAACCTAATGGTAACCTTATTTGAGTATAAAGCAACAGACATATTGATTATGATACTAAAGCCCTGGTAAAACATAAGAGCTATCAAAAATGAAATAAAAAATGAATTCCATCTTGCCAGGTTCCAAAGGGACAACTAAAGTTTTATATCTACTGATTTAATATATATGAATGACACTGCACACAACAGATCTACTATTTAATTTTTAAATGCTCTATAGCATGTTTAAACCAACACGACAAGCCTTATGGAAACACTGCTGAGCTACTGGCTTCCAAAATGACCAAGTTATAATGCTTATTTATGTATCTGCACCATTAGGAAATGCAGGTTCAGAACCCACCATCTAAATGTCCTGGTGAAATCTCAGCACATTTGGGGTCTGCAGCCTTGAAACCAGATGTAAAACTGGTATTTAAAGATTAATTTTAGCAGAACTGCCCAAATATCTGTCAAATCCTACTGCAAGTTTTGTTGTACCCCACAGGGGCAGGTTTTTTAATAAGGCTCAAACATCACCCAACAGTTACAGGGTCTTTCCCTTCCACTTCCCAGGTCTGGCCTGCAGAGTTCATTGATTTCCTCACAGGCACTTTGCATGCAAATCCTGTCGGGTATTGCCAGAGCATTTTACAGATGACTACATTTTATGCCACTGTGTGTGCATGTCCAGGGCAAACCTCCCTGCTCACAGTTTGTGATGTTAATGGGCAATTATATCCAGCACATCAAATAAATCTGTGTGCTTTGGGGGCAATGGTTACCATTTTCCTTCTAAGAAGCACCTCACTCCTCAAGCAAAAAAACCGAGCAACATAATCCCGAGCGGATTTTACAACAAGCCAAACGTGCTCTGGGTTAAAGCCCAACTGGGGCCGAGCCTCCATTTCCAAGTACAATCCGCGGCTCAGAACAAACAGAAAGAAGACAAAAACATTACCACGTCCACAGCGAATGAGGAAACTTCTGAACCCAGGTCCATGTTTCAGTGTGATAAACCTCTTACTCATAGGAGGAAGAGGCCACTCTCCCAAACAACGAACACGAAATTATTTCATCCCTGGGCGTTCGGAGACGGTTCCTCAGCGGGGCGAGCGCGGAACCCGTCCCGCAGGGAGGGAGGGAGGCGAGGGTGCTTCCCCGGCCGGGCCGGCGCCCCCTCCCGCCGCCCCCGCTGCTGCCCCGGCCCCGGGCGCGGCGCTTCCTTCCCCCCGGCCCTTCCTCTTTGCTTAGTCACCCCGGAGCCCCCCGTGCGAGGGGGTCGGGGTGGCCCCCGCGCCCGCCCCTCACCCGGTCCGTGCCCACGGGGCGCTGCGGGGGCGGCGCGGTCCCCTCACGACCGCGGCCCGGGTGCCGGCTGCTCCCGCGACGGCCGGGG
>VXAU01003598.1:41599-137667 GCA_013399695.1 Formicarius rufipectus
GTTCGGTTCGGCCTGGCCCGGCCCAGCCCGGCTCTGTTCGGCTCTGCCCATCCCGGCTCGGCTCTGCCCTGCCGTCCTTTTGTCCCAGCATCGATCCTTCGCTGAAGCGCCGCTGCGCCTTATTCTGCTCGTCGTGCACCCCCAGATGTGCCTCGGGGGGAAGGGACAACCACCTGTGGGCACGGCTGTGTCAGACGCCGTGACGGTGTCTGACCACTGACCCACCTGCTTCCGTGGAGCCCACCCCGGCCCGTTCCCCGCTCCGGGCCGTGCCCTGCTGCCGCCTCCGGCAGGTGGAAGGGCAGAAAGTGTCGCTGTCGGGATTGATCAGCACTGTAATTTGCCATGTGCTTTTTGGCCTTTTAATGGAGCTCTACGTGAAGCTGCTCTCCGCTCTGATCCCCCCCAGCTCTGGAGCAGTGTCAGTGCAGGTGCTCTCAGCTATGCCGTGGCACATGACATCCGAAATGCCACCAGACATCTGTGTCCGGAGCCCTGGCTTGCTCCCTGAAACATTCCCCACTGACCCAGCGTACTCGGGAGCTGCTCCAGAAGCGGCTCTGCTGATGCATGGCCTCGATTCCCCTCTGCCCCTCCCTCTTCTCAGTTCACGCTCTCACTTCAGCTCACACTTGCTCTACAGAGCAAGCCCTCTGAAAAAGTTCTAAGCTCTAAAATAAGCTTTGCAGACTCAGACTACCTGAAAAAGGAAATGTTATTGCAAAAGGCCTTCAAAAACTTGTGAAAATGCAACAAAAGTTATTAACTATGAAGCACATGAGTCTAGTACACAAAATTAGTCCCTGAACAGTGATTTGATAATCAGTATTTTGCATTAATGTACTGCCTATTGCTCCAAAACTCAATTAACATTTGTTAATGAAGTAAGCTATACAGCACTTACAGGAATCACCCTGATATCTCCAACTTCATATGCATACTATGCAATAGTTTGTAAATAGTTATATTATTAAATATATTTGATGATAATAGTATCTTTTTTCTATTAAATATGCAAATATTATTGGATTCATTTTACTCAAGGAAAATGGAGTCAGAGGAAGCTGAAAGAGCCAGACCCTCCTGGGGAAGTGGCAGAGAGATGCAAAGTGAGCCTGAGTGGGTGGAGAAGTTACACATGTGCCAGGCAGGCACAGGTTGTGTGAAAACAGGAGCTGCAGAGACACTCTGAGGATTCTTGATGTGCTGCTGAAGTGAGATGCTGGTGGTGATAAAAGAGTCCAGACTCTATGATTGTGAAATGTGCAAATACCCAAATCTGGGACCATGGTAACTTGGAAGAACAGTCTTCACATCTGATTTCCCAGATGTCTACAAATATGAAACCCAAACTGCTTCAAGTACTATCTTAATTTCTTTATTTGCCAAAATGCTATTAATATCTTCAGCTCATCTTTATTTGACTGCATAGTTTTCTAAGTCAACTGTCTGTCTTCATGTATTCTCTAAAGATTTCCCTCTAAAATACGGTTATTCAGGCACTCATCTATACTGCACTGAGACACAGAGCCACCAGACACCAGAGACTGTACTAGAAACATCATAGGGAATTCTGAAATTACTATGTGTTGTTTTAATCCATGAATTTATGGCTTGTAATAGTGTCAGAAGTAGCTGGGATAATTATAAGATAATCTGCATTTCCTTTAACAAGACAAAAATACCACCCACACTTTAACTAACAATAGCCCAGCCAGTTCTTAAGAAATCCATGGTGAGTGTTGCTGTCCTCACAAATTGACACTTTATGTTGAAATCCTGTATTACAGCCGAGTGTTTGAGGAGCTTACACAGAACTAGGCACATTTCATATACCTGCTGCCAGGATGCTGGATCCTTTCTGTGTCCAGTATCAGACTGGATCCAGAGCAGATCTGGCAGTGGTGCACGTCTTGGGGATGACCCAGGGCTATAAACAGATTTAAAAAGAAAATAGGCATGGAATCATCATCTAACATCTCTAATTGATGACTAGTCATAATCATGGGTGCTTGGGGGTATGAGATGACAGACTGTTGGCTTGCATGGTGGTCCCCGAATAGGGACTTCTACTCCATGGACAGGGAGAGACCACTGGGTAGATGGACCCCTGTTCTGGTCCAACAGGATGTTCCTTACATTGAGGATTCCTTGGACATGATAGTTTGTAGAATACAGACAGAGCTCAGATTTCAAATGGATTCCAATACCTTCAAAACACATCAAAGGGATCTACCTGTAATCCACAAGGGCTAAAGGAGCAAGATAAAAAGATTAAAAAAATAATCAATGCCTAAAATCATTATACAACTCTCCATTGGAATTGTTAAATCTGAAATGATTGGGGAAAAGAAGAAAGCATACTTATTACTTTTGTTGACAATCCTCCATTCTTTATTCCCAGCCAACAAATTAAAGTTTTTATGTAGGTTTTCTTGTCCCTTCAGTCTCTTAGATCTCTGATGACAAGCATTTTAAGGCAATTAATTATGTATGATGATTGTCATCTGACATTTGTTCTGTCTGGTAAGTATCCATTATAGAATTATAAATTTTTTTTGTTCTCCTGCATTTTGTGTTGTCATGAATGTTATTAAAGTGATTCTGTCCTATACAGACTCCTTTTCCCCTTGCATGCAGTATTACTTAACTGTTTACGAAAAACTAAGTACATAAAGTCCCCTTTACTCCTGGAAACTGGTCTAGAGATGGAGAGGGGAATGTCAAAGTATTACCACGGAGATGCTGTGAATGTTATACTGCAAGGATGTGAGCTTTCTATTCATGCTGCATTAGCTGCTGTCAGCCTGAACCAGAGAGACGGGCCCACAGTGCTGGGAACTTTGAATATCACATTGAAAAAGACTGTTTGTCACTGAAAAAAACCCCTGAGAAACCAGTGGTACATCCCTCAGAATAACCCAGCTGGTAGGACAGCTGATAAATGCGTGCCACTTCTTGGAAGACCATTTTGTTGCATCTCCCAGCAGTGTCCTGGGGTCAGGCAGGTCCCAGCGCCCTGGTGGGGGGCAGGAGGGCTGTCCTGGGGTGGGGGTTTTAGACGCTCTGCTGAGTTACAGGTCAGACCAACAGCTCAACAGGTAAATTGTGTACCAGCACAGTAACAAATGTAGCCAGCAGTGCAGCTGAAGCAGAAACCCAGTGGTTCACCAGTGCTGGGCTGAACTTAATACCCCGGTGCACAAAGACTCCATACCCGAGCACTGCCCAGCACTCCCTGGAGGTGTGTGCAGCTAGGACGGGCTGCCTGGCACCAGGGACAGTCAGGGACAGCCACCCACAGAGTGCCTCAAGGGGCTGGAGAGATCCTTCAAAATAAGAACTGCCTCGGAGGGAGGGAAGCTCTCTGGAAGTGTGGCAGGGGACAAAGTAACACAAGCACAAAGATACTAAACTGCTCCTACTATCCCGGAACTGGAAGACCCAGATAACGACAGGAGACCACTCTCATGGCAATCAGGTCTTGGCTTCTTTCAGATGAGGCCGCTAAATGAGACACAGGAATCAGCAAGAGACAAATGTTCCTTAATCCAAGTCTCCAAGACAACGAGCTGCAAGATTTAGAGTATTCTTAGCTCAGCATAGCTATGACCCTTTTGGTGGACCTAAGGAGCATCCTGAAGGAAGGGTTCCTCTAACTCCTGAGAAATGGCTGAGAGCTCTTGAGACATGGACAGCAATGATTTATTTGAGGAAGAGCTGACAGATGGCAGAGGAGAACAGGTCCCCTCTAATGCTGTAGAAATTTCAAAGGATGATGATGACAACTGAGCCTCCAGAGCCAAGAGAGCTCTTGCAGAACGCAGATCACGAAGTGAGATTTTGTAGCAGAACTGTGAGCAATTGAGGGAAAAGGGCTGGTCTTGACGAAGGAACTGGTGTCATCGTGTTGGCTGATAGACAAGAGATACAGAGATCCCTCTTAATCGCCGAGCGGGGAGCGGCGTTTCCAGGGACGGACACCATTAGATGGCAGCAGAGCCCGGGAAACGAGCGCCCCTCGCACCCTCGGGGCTGTTCGTGCCCCCCAATTCCCCTCCCTCTTCAACGGCCCCGGATATCATCTGGCAATGGACTCCAAGGCGGTTGCTTTTAATTAAAACAAAAGAAATTTGAGCAAGATGCGCAAAGCCAAACTAGTCAAAATTCTGAGAACAGTACAAAAGCAGCTGCATGTTCACAGGGATATGGCATTAGATGACTGTCATGTCTCATTTCCATATTTAAACAGACCCAAATCTCCCCGGTTTTGTACTAAAGGTGTATTTCATTACACTCAGGTTTTAACCTGAAGAGTTATTGAGAGGCAATAGAAGGACCCACAGTGCTGAACATAGTTTTTAATAAGCCACCTTTGAAGAGGGGCACCATCTCTCAGGATCCACATGCGTCCTGCACAAAATCAGAGAAAGCCATCCACACTATGAGGATTTGCCTATGCTTGTGTCCTCAGAACTAAATTTCCTTCCTGCACAGGCTGTGACTGCTGAGCATGGGGGAAATTCAGCCCTTTGAGAGCACAGGTCTGCAAAACAACCGGGACTGAGTGTCTCTGTCAGACACACAGACAGCAATCCACAGGGTGGTCACAAGGTAACCCCACAGAATGGAGCCTGAATGCTCCTCCTTGCCCCTCTGCAAGAAATACTCTTTTAGAGCAAAGCTGACACAGGTTGGATGCACCAATGGATGCCCTTCCCTCCTCTTAGCTCAGTTTGATGGAGCAGATCCTGTGGAATAACACAGCAGTAACCCAAGTCTATTTTTATAAGTCCAGTATTTCAAACCCTCTAATATTGTTCTAACCAACAAAAGGCAGGAGTGTCATCCACTGAAGGGGATATACTTTGCTATGACTTTACCCCTGACCTTTCCTGCACAGCACATTTCATTCCTGTGACCCAAACACAACTGGTGCTCACTATTCAAGCTGTCACATCCACACAGAAGGAGGAATCAGAGCTGGCAGTAGTAACTTGCTGTTTATTCATGGAGTCAGGTCCGTGACAAGAAGACAGATCCCAAAAGCAGGATCTAGCCCTTGAGGGTCACAAATTTAGAGCATGCTCGTTGGCAAAAAGATTCATTTGTATCAGATGTGCACCTTCTTTGTGGTATTCTGTGGATATGCCTTTACTCCTTATTGCCCAGAGGTAGAAAAGTGATGAACGTGGCTTGGCAGGGAAGGTTTAGGTTGGAATCTTATAATAAGTCACAGGAATGCTCATCCTTTGATGTATTAAAATAAGAAACTAACACATATGACAGTCAAAGCACAAAGGGACTGTTGTCCACATGATGGAAGAAGCAGGAGAGTAAGCCAGAGGAATTGTTCTGCCACCTTGGACCCAGCTCCCAGTCCATGGTTCTTCACACTCACTTTACTGAAAGGATCTGTTCCATAACAGGTGGGATAACAGTGTTTCTCACTCAGGTGTTGACTGTCTCTGCTGCATTCTCCAATTCAGGAGCAATTTCTCCAATCCAAAACAGAGCAGTGGCAGGAATATTGCTGGTGCAAGAGGTCAACTTCTGCTATCACTTCTCATAATTCACCAATATTCTATTATTAAAAATTTAAGAATGCTCTGTACTTTAAGACACCTTAATTTCTAGTTCTTCATTACTATAAATTGTCATAATTTTCCTTGAGATCATACTAATGACTTAGCTCAGAAAGCTCCAGCACAACAGTGTTTATAACTGACCAGTGAAACCCCAAGATCAAAAAGTTGTTCTGTTTTTTCTACTAATGATATTCCTCTCAAGATAAGAGGACATGAAGGAAGTTCCTAATTCTTCAAATAATAAAATCACAAAGTAGAAAATCCCTCTAAGTTTTAAATCAAACTCATCATACGTTACTGCCCATCTCTGAAAGGGCTCCCGGATGACAAGAAACATGGTAAAGACAAAAAGTACATTTTCTGTAGCTTTTACATTGTATTCAATATTGAAAAATAGCTCTCCAAATTCTAACAGAATTCTCCATTGCTTACCTAACCCTAATAAAGAAAGACAAAAAGCCCAGTGAGAACAGAGCTTCCATGGCTTATGGCTTTTAGAAATTACCTGCTAAGTGTGTAATTTTAAAGTGATTGTCTTCCATTAGGGCTACAATAAACAGCATGGTGGAAAATTCAATCTGATTAGCTTTTCTAATGAGCTGCAGGAGGTTGTGGAGGCCAGAGCTGTAGAATCTTAAACATTTCATCACTGATTACAAACCTGCCTCTGAATTAATCAGATAATGAAGTGCATAGATTTAATGAACCTAATGCTGATCAACAAATTATCAGTGATCCTTGCAGATTTTTGGCAGGATTAACACCTTTTTCATAAGATTTGCTAAAGTAGGAAGGGTACAAAAAGTATGTGTTCTTTATGTAGCTTTTAAGGCAACAACCAGTAGATATAAACTTTGCAATTTATGCAATTACTTAATTTACTCCCAGTGTGTTCAAGTTCCTGTTGGGGCTCCAGGAGGGCTGTTGTTATCCCAGATGCAATTTAATTGAGACAGCAGCAATTAAAGATGAGCTAAATCCTGAGAATTTCTAACTACAGTCTCACTGGAACAAATGGAGCTCTGACTCTGGGAATGAGAGAACAGGTTTCAGACTTTGTCACTGTACTGTGTGCAAACCAAGTTCCTAAACCCAAACCACCCCTTTTGGAAGAGCTGCTCACCCCGATAGCACCGAACTGCCCCCACCCCGACCTCCTGCAGTCCACGTTCTTCCCTCCTCCAGCCATTTCTTTTCCCTCCACGGTTCATTCCTGCTGCTCGACTTGAAGGACACGTTCCATTTTGCAACAGCACAACTGGCCACAGTTCCCTGGAGCCACTGGCTCTGGTTGGGTGGGAGAACAGCACAAGTCAGTGCCATTGGGACACAACTCCCCGTGGGAGTCTCAGCAGCCCCAGGTGCCTGAGCTGTGCCTGAGCTGTGTGAGACAAAGATGCTCCAGGCACAGGGACTCATGGCCTTGTTTGCTGTTTATCCAGAGTTTTGGAATGCTCTGCTCCTGGGATTTCCTTTCATTTTCTGCTTAGTCACCAACTTAATACTCAATGAAAGATCAAAGTTATTACTGTTAAAATCTAATATACTGCTCTTGGCTACTGACAGGTCTGGGGTATGGACTAGATAGACCTTTGCTCTGATCCAGTATGGCATGTCTTATGGTCTTGTTATGACTTAAAATTTACTTTCCCCAAAGGGATATGCTTGTAGAAGTCCATCTGTCAAGTGATTCATGAGAAGTGGACATAAAAGAGAACTGAATATGACTAACTGAATACATTAAAAAAATTAAACAAGTATTCCTGGCAAATGAATACTTGAAAGATCTTAAATAAAACCCCCAAGAATTTGAATTTGTCACCTCTCTAGTATCTGTTTTGCATTTTAAATGGTTGCACCTTTGATGAAACATTTTTTTAACATTATGTATTGCCCTTTTCTTATAAAAACATATGTGGCTTTTCCTTTCTATCTCAGTTGTTTTGGATTAAAGGAGAAGAGGCAATTACAGGAATATCAAAGAAAGAGACAGAAGCAATCGCATGGATCAAATTATTATCTCATTGAAATCCAGGGGCCTGTTACTTGCAAGTTCAGTCAGGCCAGAATTCATCCTCAGTGCCTGCAACAGTGGCAAATTGGTTTTAATCCTTGCACATTTCTCATCTGTGCCCAATATGATTTATCCTGCAATGTTCAGTTCTTGGTATTTGTCTCAAGGGCTTTTAATAAACATAACTCTGAATAAAAATACTAAATTTCTTTTGTGAAGTAATTTTTGTAAAAAAGCTCATTTTTATTTCAATTACCAATTCCAAATGTGCAGAGTCACTGTGAAAGTAGAGCTGTTCAATAGAACGTTTGAAAGCTCTTTTCCCAGTGTTTGCTGCTGGGTAGGAATACTCAGAGTTATGGCAGTGCCCATTCCGTGCGTTATCCTCAACATCCCTGCGAGTGCTTCCAAGTGGTGTCACACTTGTAAACATGGTATCTTTGTGGTTCTGATGGGGCACAATCAGAACAGATCAGCCAAGCCAACAGATATGTGGAGGTGGAATGGCATAACACTGACACTCTCAGAAAATAATCAGATCATCTCAGTTTCCTGCCAACTGCAGACAAAGCACTGCTCGCTGTGGGTTTGAGGGTGACATGTGTTTCTAAAATGTCTTTTTCTAAGCACAATTTCCAACATCAGCTGTCTCATTGCTTGGCAGTTTTCACAGCAGACTTAGTTTATAATGTTAGGAAACAGGATGCTGGAGCATCACCCAGCTTTTCAAAACCCCTGAGAATGGGAATTCTGCTGGATGCCATCTTAGGTAGATGGAAATATGGCAGCATCCAAAAATAAACAAAGATGAAAACTGAATGGCTTCACCTCTCACTGCTGCTGATGCTCAGCTGTTCTGGATATCAAGCTCTACACAGGTAAACTGGAAATAACCCAGAGAACCAAATTAATAAACCTGAGAGTCAAAAAGTGTGAATTAATTTGTGCTATTGATAGTAGGTTCAAAGTACATTTATTTACCAAATGGGAACTAACTCACTGGAGTTTGGACACTTGGGAATTGTATCCTGCTGTGCTGACTCATCCATTCTCCCTCCACATCTCTTTACAGGAATTCTATAAGGGATGTGGAACAGCTTTCACCTGCCCTTACCCCAACAACTGATTATTTCCTATGATAAAAAACTGAAATAAAGGTGTGTGGTGGATGACACCTACTTGCAGAACCTCTAAATTTCAGAAGTATTTTTAATATTGAAACCATGACCAGTATTTTTATCTGATGCCAGTTTTCCTTGTTCTAGAACAGCTTGGGATACTTGATTAACCCATTTCTAGTTAATTTGGGGTAGTCCATGCAGGCTGAGGCTGCTTCAGGAAGCCCATTAATGAGCCACCAAGACTCCACCAGTTCCAGGAGGTAAAGATATATATATATATGGAAATAGGAGATTGTGTTTATCCTGTGCAAATATCCACACACTCAGAAATGAAACCCCACTATTTAACCTAACACCCCTTGCTGTAAATTATCCAACTATCTCTTACCCTGTGTTAATGCACCTCAGGAGTGATGATTGACATTTTAAAGTATAAAATAAAACACCATTTACATTTTTGGAGACTTGCAGCTTCCCTCATTACTGTTCTAAATTAAACAAAGCCAGTTCTTTCTGCCTTTCCTCGCAGGTCATGTTTTCTCAACCCACTGGTGCTTTAGCTCTCTCTCTCCTTCTCTTCTCATCTCTCTCCCCACTTTTGCTCTTTTCAAACTGCAGAGCCCAGATCTGGATCCAGCAATCTGGCTCGAGTCTCACAAGTGTTAAACGCAGCAGAGCAGCCGCCCCCTATTTCCATATGCGCCTTTTGCAGACACAGTCAGCCCGTGATCGATGACAACCCTTCATGCCATGCAACTACTAACCAAGAGGAAAAAACACTCCTGATTTTAGCTAATTAAAAGGTTGGGAGTTATCACACCTCCACGTGTCCCAGGCCTGAGCAGGCTTGGTCCTGTTCCAGCTGTGGGCTGTGCTCTGTGTAGGAAGGCAGTCCAGAGAAGGCTCTTTACTAGAGCATTAAGATGGGTCAAAGAAAGTTCTTGGCAGGCAACATAAGCTCATGGGTCAGATGTTATGCAGTCCTGTTTTATGTCTTGTCTTTAATGTATGAAAGTCTTGGGAAGTTCTTCAATAACAAAACTTCTGTTGGTTTCCTACATCTTGTTCCAGTGTCTGCAAATCTACAGACTGAAAATCTACCGACTGAAAATTGAGGTGCTTTTGTTTACAGATGCTGGAATTCACACTTTTGCTAGGGAAACTTACTGCCAGTAATTTAAATCCCTTTAACAAATCTAACATTTCCACATGGCTCCTAAATTCTTGCATCTCCACGTCCTTCAGGGCACACAGTTAAAACTGGATGGGAAGTCTGTAAATGGTGTAGACAGATACTGCATTTATCTGTGTGAGGAAATCTAAACAATGGAAGATATGCAGAAAAATAATGGATCAATGAACAGTCTTTATGTGAAGCTGAGAACTCAGACAAGTTTATAAAGTTGCTTTTCTTTGTATTTGTTGCCATTTTTGCAGAACTCTGTAAAAAGCAATATCCAAAATAGTGGTTGCTGATAGGAGAAACCTCCATTACCAAAGATTTAAACTGTGCAGGAGCAAGAATTGCTATCAGGCAGGTAATGGATTTAAATGTAGTATTTTCAAAATTCCCATATGCTTTTAAAGTTGTGAAAACTTTTTTTTTTTAATTTCAAGAAAATGAGAGGTTTGCATTCTCAATTACAGAGCATATATTAGGTTAGAACAACTCCAGCAGTCCTCGCTCAGTTCTTGCTTGTTCAAAGCTTCCATTGGTCTCTGAATGGCAGTAAACTGGGCAGTGGCTTCAGGATATGGCTCAGAGATGGTGCTTCATCCAGAGATTTCAGCACAAACACAGTTGTTAAGGTTATTATAGAATCAATCTTTCAGCATGAATTCACTTCATTAAGGGCCCATCAATATCCCAAATAAAATCAGGGGAAATTTTTCTGTTGTTTTCAGAGAAGGCATTTTGGGGCACCCAGTGGGTGTTCACAAGCAAAAGCTATTGCTGTGCAAGTGGCTTAGTCTGTGGGTGAGGCTCTACATGCAGTGAGAATAGAGTAGTGTAGACAGGGATAGAAGAGAAGAAAAAGAGAGCAGTTTAAAATCATAATACATGCATGGAGAGGGCCAAACTCACTGCTGTCATCAGCTGCTCTGTGTCACTTGATTTAAATTAATTTCTGTCCTTTCACTCCAACCTGACTAGATCTCTTGGCCAAATAAATTTGAAAGTTTCTACCACACCCAGTCACACAGCTGAGGGATCTCTGGATTAAGTGCCTGTACAAATCTGAGTGACCCAACAGCCACACATTCACTAATCACTGGGGCCTGCTGGCACCCTGGACCTGTGGCTGCTTTCTGAGTCATGCTGAACTGGGAAGGCTGCAAAGCCAAATCTACTTTGGCTGAGCAAAGCACCTCAGATACCATTTTTTGAATGTATAGCTCTATAAATCTCAGTATGGCCTTTTGAACGGTATATTACTGTAGAACTGTGGGAAATCCCTTTTGGGAGAGAAGTGGCACAGTTGATATTTATCACTGCAAAGTCTATTGCAACACACTGTCTCTTTCCTTTGAAATAAAAGCTTTTGAATTACAGATGATCAACTATATTCACACCCCAAGCGAAACCAGAATATTTGTGGCATTTTGCCAGTATCGGCTTGGGCGTGAAATATTTGACATTTTGCATTAATTTTTTACAGTAATAAAAGCACTTTCTCAGCTAAAATCTCCTTTGCCATCCAGGAAGTGCCATGGGGATTGCAGCTACTTCAGGCTCACACCAGTAAATTCTCATCCCACGGCTGAAGGCAACAATCCTGGGCACTGTGCTCCATGAGCACTTGGAGATGCCACCACAGTACAGTCACTGACCACGTCTGGAGTGTGACAGGTTAGCAACAGGCAGTACTTTGGGATGTATTTTAATATAGGTAATGACATCAATCAATGCATGTGGCCAGTGAAACAAGGGTGCTGCACTGCGTGTGTGCCACGTGGCTGAGTTAGCACTGAGTTAGCATTGGTACAGACATCTTACCCCAGCAGTTCCAAAACTCCAGTTCTGCAACCTGGGTGTAGCTCTAGCATGTCTTCCTCTTTCCTGTATTGACATTTCTTTCCTTTGGGGAAGGAGACTCTGGATTTTAATGAACTGAGAAAGAAGACGTGAACCTTGTAAGAGGGATCAGTCACAGAGTGAGATCTGAGTTCATCTCTTAACACCAGTGGTCATTTCAGTGTTGCTGCTAACATGGCAAGTGTTCCTCTCTCCAGGAGATGAGGAATCATCCCATGAAACTCCACTCTTGTACAGTTTTAGAAAGAGAGGTTGGCAAATCTGTGAGGACTTGCAGAGCAAAATCTGACATATTTCAGACCGTGGAGCTGCCCAGCTCCTGCTGAGACGCAGTGAGGGAACAGATCACACCACCTCTGCAGGACCTCAGAGGTATTTGCTTTCTTTTTTCTTCCTGAGAAAGCAGAGCTGTCAGTCCTACTCCCAATGTATCAACCAAACTATCTCATCTGTAATTAAACAGAAATAGAGAGGAAGAACAAGTATTTCTCTTCCAGCTACAACAGTCACTTCTAGCATTCGATTCATCTCCAAGCAAAGATCTGTCACTTGGAATTTCACAGGACAGGATGCTGCCACTTGTGGGCCTGAATTTTTACAAGGGAACATTTCTAAGTGTGAGGTTTAGGCTCTCACTTGTGTCTCATTTAAAGACAGACACCCTGGACCTGATTTACAAAGGCATCAAAGCCCCTCCTGATGCAAACAGGAACCAAGACTCTTGAATCACAAAAACTCCTAAAGCCATGACGTGAACACAGGTTTTGTGCTTCAATTGCTTAAAAAAATTCGTGATCACTTCTGGACTCCTATCCTCTTCCCATGAGTGAATTTGGAATGGTTTCATTCTTCAAATTCTCTTTTTCTTGAAAGGAGCAAATAATCGGGTTTTGCCCCTTTAAACAGGAAAAATTACACCAGTCCTATGAGATCTCCAAATTCTGGGAGTTTCCCTTATGGTCAGTGGACACCGACAACAGAAGAACTGCAGTCTGCAAGTGTTTTGTGTTTGGAAGCTCCCCGATTTCTATCTAAACCTGTTTTACAACCGTATTTCTACCAAATTAAAAAAAAAAAAAAAGGTAAAGAGAATTAAAAAGGAAAAAATGTTTAATTCTATGTGAATTGTTCTACATAGGCATCTGCTGGCCAGCAGACTTCCTTGCTCATTTGTGATGGTAAGGGTTGGGATACATGACCTAGTGGGCAGGAAATTAGGCACACACACAGTCACAAGTGGCCCTCTCTCTGACTCACAAAGAAATGAGATAAAAAAAAAGTTGGGAGGGGAAGGGGATGGAGCAAGAGAAGGAGAGACAGAAGGATTGCAGTTGTTCCAGCTCCCCATCACAGTTTTTATCCACTGCCATCTCCAGCCATGGGTGTGTTGCATGGGCTGAGGATGTTTTGGGAGAGCCCTGGCCTCTGTGAACACGAGCATGGGATGCACAGATGAGAACAAAAGGCACGTGAAGGCCCTGTGTGCTCCACACTGCCCGAAATGCTGAAAGCCACTTTTAGGAGACAATTTACAGAAAAATAAAATAGTTTACAAACTGGTTTATGAGACAGTTAAATGGTCCTTGAGGGGGGGGTCTTTATAATTGAATTATAAGAACAAAAGAAATCTGAGGAGCAGTCAGAGGCCTTAAGGCCCAACATGCTTGACCTCATTTGGTTTAATTGCACTGCTGGCTCTCTCACTATAACCTTCACTTGGGGAACAGTCTCTGGAAATCATTTAAACTCCTTGCTTCAGTTGCCTTTGTTAGTGATTTAGTCAATAATTTTACTACCTCTTTGGTAAGATAGCTCCAAGTGCCCCAGTCTTTAATTAAAAACCTCTTAGGTTTGAATCTTTTAGCAATATGAACATATCTATCCAAGATCTTTATCAGAACCTTGTATAAATTTTATAACTTCCTCCTAGTCATCTTGAGGATGCTGTTTTCCTTTGTGAATGAGCCCATGTCCCCTTGCACTGTCCCTCTGTCAGGAGCAGGCTGAGCTCTGCAGACCTCGGGGACCAGTGAGGTGCCAGTGGGAGGGTGGCCAGAGCTGCAGGAAGCAGGGAGCACAGGGAAGGGTCTGCAACCAGGGCCAGATGGGGCTAATGGAGGTGCCACAGCACAGAGGAATCAGGAGTTAGCCCCACCCCTGCCACATTTACTCCTATAGCCAGGGGCTAATGGAGTGCAGATTTTATCTTCCTTCTTCAGCGTTGATGCCACAGTCCCCAAGACTTTCCCTTCCTTTGTACATAGCAAGTCCTATATTTGGAGCAAGCCCTTCCTGAAAGTCTTACCTTCAGAATGATGTTTTTATATCTGGCCTCTATTAACTTCTTTATTTTTAATATTTAGGTTATTTCTTTTAAAATCAGCTCCTGTTCTTCAGGAGTGTTTCTGTTCAGCCAGTGACCTTCTAGAATCACAAACTCAGTTCAACATGATTTCAACTCCAAGCAATCAGAAGTGAAGGCTTGCAAAGCTGGAAACAGTCATCCCTCTTCTGAACATGGCTGTGATGTTCAGTTTTCTGGTAGGAAAGCAAAGGGTAACGATGAAAAGGGCACAGTTAAGACAAAAAAACTCCTGGTAAACTGATTCCATCAGGGCTCAGTCCCTCTGTGAGAGGGCTGTGGAGGATGGTCTCCTTGGGAGCACATTTGGGGAGCAACTTGGGTCTGATCCTGGCCTGTCTCGTGCTCTGACTCGCGCAAAGTGGATCCACCGTGGTCCCTAAGTAGACCTGCCCACCCCGACTGTAAGGATGGAGTAGGCACAGACATGAGCAGCTCTAAGTGGGTCCATCCTGATGGTCACCAGTCAAGCTGCCATGGAAGCTCAAGCTGCAGGACAATATGCTCAGAGGTGGCACTTTTGCCCCCTGTTGAGAGTCTTCCAGCCTTCTCCCTGAGCAGGATCCACCCAGGCAGACCCGCAGAGGGGCTCAAAAGAGGCTGCTCTGGCTCCTCACTGCCTGCTGCAATGGGAACACTCAGCAGCTCCTGGGGGAGGTTCTCCAGGACTGAAGGAGGCCCTCTTGCACCTCCACCCCCACAGCAAATTTGAGAACAGCCTGTTTCCTACCATCAGAAGTCCAGGCAGCTCCCCCATAAGGAAGCACCTGAGCATTAAGTGCCGGCTGTAATGCTGTCCTCCAGCCTCAAGCTGGGCAACAGCCTGACTGCCTCAGTTTCCCTTTCTGCAAAACTAGGGTAATTGTGCTGCACACCTCAAGGGGGAGGGGGTCCAGAGACATTAATGAGCTCTTTGTAAAGTGCCTTGAATATGAATACCACTATGGGTAGTAAGTGCTAACTATCAATTATTAAGTGGGAGCCAGGTTTCAGGAGCTTTATATCAGGGAGAGGTTAAGCAAGTGTAATAGCAGAAGACATGTAATGAAGCTCAGCACTGCCCCGTAGCATTGACTGTGAAAAGCTAATATCCACAGTAAAAATTCCAGCTCTGTGGCCTATGCAGAGTATTTTGCTCTGCTGCTATAATGATGACACTTAGAATTAGACCGACGTAACCTAGAGAGCTCTGGGGACTCATCATCTCCGAGATTTCACTTAATTATTGGCAAACTCTGTCATTTAGTATCCCAAGCAGGCTGCACTATGTATAACCAACACATCTAATTTGATTTCATCTTGAATTGCTCCTATGAGTGGTCTTGAATGGAACGGCATCTGGTATCTTGGCAACGTCCCTTCTTCTCTTGGAGAGAGCTGTCCTTGAATCTATAAAATGGATCTCTATGGCAGGGGGTGTGTGTGTGCATGTGTGCTCGTGCTGGGGGATAAACCCTCTGGGAGCACACAAAGGCAGGCTTGGCTTACATGCACATTTGGTCTGTTTAGGTTTTTAATACTTTTTTTTCCAGATAAATTATCTCCGTGAATCTTAGTGTAAGTATTTTTTGAGCTAGGGCAGAGGATTTAAGAAGCACTTAGGTTACTTCATCCGTAATTGAAGCTTTCAAGAAGGAATTGGTTGCTGGTTTGTATGGACAAAACATTATTGCTTTTCTCTGTGATATACAATTAGAGGGGAGGGTGGGGGAATCAAGTGTACATTTCAAGGAGAAAAACACACTAATCATAAATGTATAGTCAGAAGATGATCTTTCTGTGTAACCTGAATCTTGGCATGCAGGATATAAGGACTGCTCAGTTTCCCACTAACTCAGGATTTCTCTGTCCAGCCGTCCCTCCCTCCTGTCAGCTGGCTTGTGGAGAAGAAAGCTCACCCCAATTTTCATGTACAGATTGAAAAGAAGAGAAAATTCACAACTTGTTACCTTTCTCAGGGTTTTGGATCTTAGACCTTGCACAAGGATAAGCCCAGGTGAATGAATGAGTGGTTTCCATGGATGATGTGCAATCCACTGTGCTCATGGGGAAGGAACACAGGGGAACGTGCAGACAGAGCAGGTACACAAATGTGGGGCAGAGGGTCAGGAACTCCTCTCAATTTCCAGGATGTCTATGACATTTTCTGAATTAGAGGAACTTACCTGCTACTTGAGACTTGTTCCTCTTTGCTGCACCAAAGTTAAATCACTGCAGTTATTCCAGGTACTACAGTATCCTACTGGTCAGTAAGACCCAATTCTGCAAAGCTGAAAGCACAAGGACTCTTGTTCTGTGTTTCCAGAGAAGGAGTACCTTGCAACATTTGTAATATAAACAGCTATGGGCAATGCTCTCCCTTTGCATCATAAATTGAACATCCTTGGGAACCATGTTTTGGAAGACGTGTTGTTCTTCCAGCTCTGCAGGACAGAGATAAATCAGGGAAGCTCAGGATTAAAATGAACTAACAGTTCAGGTTCATTTTTATGCTCTGTAACTCAGAAGGTGACACTTTTTTCAGTCTTCTTTTTGATCATTCCCAGACTATCAAGTTAAGGTTTCAGTAGGACTAAAATATAAATTGGAACTTTGAACATTATCAACAACTTGGTAACTTGATTAACTACTTACTTGCTTGACAACCTGAGATTCACTGAAGTTTTTATTTTCCCACAGGAGGATACAGTTTTTTTCTATGCAAAAGAAAGCTGTGGTCATTTCTTGCTTTACAGGCAGATCTTTTACCAGCATCTAGGATGGCACAAAGTGCTTCTGTGCAACAGGTAATGTCTATTTACCCCTTTACCTTTCTCAGTTCTCTCAAGCAGAGTGAAACCACACTATCTCGTGCATTTGTGCATATGCTCTGTTTGAGTGGTCAAAGTGCATTCATCAGCCTAATAAAATGCTCAGTGCTTCCTGGATGTACAGGATATGAATCAGTTAATGTGAAGAAGATGACCACAAAGCATCCTCATTACTGCACTGTATGAGGGCTGTGCTGCCTGTGGAGCAGCTGTGCTGGGATGTTACCATGCACATTTCAACAGACTGAGCAAAGGGACATAGAGGGATGCAAACCTCTGCTCAGGCACACAGCGGTTAATTATGTAAAGGTGTGATTTTTGATTGGTATTTTCTTGAGTAATTTTATCCCTGACTTAACAGGGCTTCGCTCCGACTGTTCCTCCCAGTAACAGTTTGCTTTCAAGTGCAGAGTAATAATTATTGGTATTGGTACGTGGTATATGCACTGCAGGTTTGGTCAGATGGAGGAACTTTGATGATCTTCCAAATAAATGGAGGAAAAAAATCATGCTAACATCATGATATTTTGGGTGATTAACAAGGGGAGCCATGTTTGGAATCAAGCTGGAGTTGCAGTTTTGCTGGGAGATCTCTAAGTGACCCTGCTGCAGTTCAGCTCCTGCTGCTCTGAGTGGAACACTTCCAGTTTCTGCACTTGTTCCACTATGCTTCAACAAAGCTGGACTAACTAGCAAAGAAAATGTTCATAGGCATCAATGAAAATAAGAAATGTCAGGATAAAACTAATCAGAACAAAGGGACTTATGCCTATTTTAACGTATAAGTAGATCTGGCTTTAATTGTGTTTTTGAAAACTTTTGCTCAACATGGGCCTTTCTTCAATTTAAAGAATAAAATATGAGTTTTCGTTACTTTTAGATTCAAACCATTGTGCTGGCACTATGCAATGGAACAGTTAAAAAAAAAATCCAGGGCAGTCCTTTGATTAAAAAAATTGATGACTGCCAGACTAGACAATCTCTCAGGGTCTCTGCCAGCCTTATGGTTCTATGATTTGTCATCAGTCTGGAAAAGTCTTTGCTCTCATTCCTATCTGTGTAGCTGCACTGTCTTCGTTTTACACAAAGGACGGGTGCTGTGGAGAGGCTGAAGGAGCTTGCCAAGAACCAAAAAAGGGATCAGTGATCAAATCTGGGCAGAAATCAGACTTCTTGTTTTCCTCTGTGTAACCCAAGAGCACAGCCCCTGACGGCAATGCTCAGCTGTCAGAGCGACCTTCTCTGCAGACCTTGGTGCCTGGTCTTTCCAGTCAAATGCCAATTCCACTAACAATTGTTTCCATTAATTTCTTTAACATTCCTTCACTTTCCTTCCTCTTTCCTGACTTTTTCCTGTTTCCATCTCTTCACACACCCACGACATCACTTGCATGCCTTCCCAGGCCTCCACTGCTGCTCTGCTCCCCAGGTCAGTGTTCCCACCACTCCCTTCCCATTGGCTTTGGCGTTTCAGAAGGAGTGAACACATGTGCAGAGGTGGGAAGAGCTGGAGACACATTTGATTTATGGGAAAGGAGAACAGGCCAAAGAAGAGGACCAGGCTGTGCTGGCCTTACCGTAAACTGAAGTTTATGAAAACCCTTATGAGAGAATTTAACACAGAATTACCAGGAAATGCCAGGAATGTTTCAGATTCCCTCCTCCCTGCCAGCAGCAGGTATAACGTGCCAATGCACATGACATACTCACAGCCACAAGACTGCGGATTTCCTGTCCTTATTTAAATCAAACCTGCAATGACCCCTTAGTATTTGGCTTCCAAGAAAAAATCAGGACTGTGCAGTCACAAGGACTGTCTGTTCCTTGTCCCAGTAATGTTTCAATTGGATGGCCAGTTTCAAGGAAAACTGTTTCAAAGCTATTAAGTTCCCACATGTTTAGTGAAAATGAGTGTCTGGACAGAACATGAAAGCTTTTGCTGTAAAAAGTTCCTGTGGCTCATAACAAAGATCTGGAAGAGGATGTGTGGTTGCCCATCCTACTTTGAGTCAGGCTCAAGTGTACCTACGTTTTCCTCAGTGAATGATTTTTGAGTCTGAGTCTGTTCTTGGAAACCTCTAGCACAGGGATGCCTCAGCACCCCCAGACCAACCCAGAGCTGCCATGTGAGCCTTTGTCTGCTGCCACATCATCCTGGTATGGGACACAGTTTTAGGGAAAAGTGAAAATAAAGAAGGAAAATAGAGAAAGGAAAATACTTCTGGGTAACAGTGGCACATATCAGCTCTGTGTCCTGAGATAACTGCTGCACGGCACAGCAGCTGTCCACAGAGGCAGCCCCTTTCAAAATTTAAAAGACTATTTGGAGAAACCAGTCCCGATAGTCCCATAAGCACCGATCAAAACACAGCAGTGCTGGTGGTGGCCAATTTGTTGCTGACAACGCTTTGTGTCACTATCCTCATTTAGGAACACAAGATGGAAAACACAGTTCTAATACCTACTTATCGGCAATAGCCTCTGCTCCTTGTTCATTTCATTTTTGCTATAAATCCACCCTACATTCCATACCCCTTTGTGAGCGGCGGGGACCTGGGGCTAAATGTATATAAATATCACGCAGACGCCTCCCTTAGCCTTGAATAGGAGCAGGGCAGTCTCAGCGCGTTTCGAAGCGCGGGGAGATGAGAGCGCGCGGCCGAACGCCACCCCCATCATCGGCCCCGCCGACAGCACAATGGTGCCGAGGCACAAAGGCACTCGAGCCCACACACAGCCGGCCCTGCGGGGGCTCCAGGCCAGCCGGGCCCTCTCGGGAACCCGGCAGAGGGCACTCCTAAGCAAGCGCCAGGAGAAGATATCCCGGGTAAAGGCTGGGGCAAAGCCGCCTTAGGGTCTCGCTCCAGCGGCTCGTGGGATTCAAGGACCAGCCGGCTCGCCTTCCACACACACAGGGGCATCCAACGAGAGCGGAAATCCTGACAGAAAATGAGCTTCCTGGGGAAAAAAGAAGCAGAGACGTTCGCTGGCACGTCGCTCCCGCGATGCGTGTTTGATTTGCCAGGGGAAAAAGTGATAGTTTTCCACATCCTCCAGCTCATGGCTATGGCTCCGAGCGAAGTATTTCCGCCAGGTTTTCTGGCAGTGCCTAAGAGCTAGGGATTGTATTTCAACATGTATTAAAAAGAAGGAATATAGGGAAGGGTAAAATATTTTGTTTTAAAGGGAAGGGAGAAGGCAAATGAGGAATCTGCAGCCTTTGCTTTCCTGTGCAAACTGGTTGCTTACTGGTTAATCCTCCCCTATCACTGCCGTCCTGCCAGGCCAGCTCATGTTGCCCTTCCAACCACACTGCAGCAAAAAGGGGGTTTAGAAATCCATCAGCACTCACAGAACACACTGAGCAATGCTGCTGAGTCCCCCCTGCCCAGGCTGCACTGTCCCTCATCAGTAGCTCCTGCACCTGCATTGAAGGCTCTGACTGTCCCTGTGTAATTAGGGAATACTGAAGGAGGATTGGTTATGGCTTTCCCATTTCAGAGCTGTCCTTTTCTCTGCTTTCAGCTGCATATTTTATTTATTCTGTGCTGAATACTCTGCCCCCAGACCTTTCACCTTTCCAGGGTTTTGCCAGACATGCCAGGCTAGGGCAGAGGCCAGGCATGGATGAGGTCAGGCTTTGCCCCTTCTCCCCAGCACCCAGGCCCTGCAGTGTGTCAGCTCACAACAAACCTTCCTGCCACTTGCCAGTGGGCTGACTGCCTCTCCACATACACACATCACAGAAAAGGTGTAAGAAAGACTTGGATTGATGTTTTGGAAAATAGGATGCCATTTAGAAGTCAATCCCAAAGATTCAGGGAGAGTTGTAGCCAGCAGAAGGGTGTGGGAAAGTGAATGAGAGACACTTCTGCTTCTAAACCCCAGCCTGAGTAATAGAGGGCCTGGATCCTTGTGTGGGACTGTGCTGTGGGATGGGGATTCCTGTACTATCTCCATTCCACCCAGATGATTTCATGCCTTCAAGAAGAGTTTAAAAACTTCTCTTCCCCTTGTCCACAGGAGAGAAGTGACAGGTGTAAAACAAACTTCAGCTGACTTTGGGGAAATAAAGGACTACGAATCAATTCTACATATGCTCCTTTGGCTTCAAACTTCAGTTAAAATCCCCTCCTTCTGTTGATAGGTTTGTTCTGGTTCAACTGACAGCAAAGTTTATTGTGACTCAGCCTGGCTGCACAAAGGCTTGTCCATCTATTGCTGGGTGGTTAAGCTCTCAGGATTTGAATACTTGCAGGTGACTCAAGGAAATAAGATTCAGTGACTTTAAAAAAAAATTATTGCTTGTAAGAGACACAGATGGATTGAAAACAAAGGGTTGTTTGCTGCTCCTGTTGAAGGCACGGAGTTGAGGCACCAGAGTTCATTCCCAACTGCTTTAGGTGTTCAGGGAGAAAGAATGAAGAGACAGCTGAAAGGCCAAAAGCAAGCACTGACTTGCTGTAAGACCCTCATGATTACCTCTGAGGGGAGAAACACAGCTTGTAAAAAAAATTATAAGAATAACTGCACCTTCTCCTTCATGAAAATGAGCAAATTCCACAGTGTTTCTTCTGCCTGCTATGTGATTTGCTTCAGCTTCATTTCACGTGCTGTCTCATACAATAGCCTCTGGGGATTCTCAGGGAAAAAAATTTAGCTGCCTCACCTTCTATGCCCAACTCCTGCCTTCCTGCAAGAAAATTACTTGCTGCTTTCCTAACAAACCAGCTTCAGTTGTCACTGTAGTTAAGGTTATGTCAACACTTCTATTATAAACTCCTCTTGTCAGGAATTTACAAGTTGGCTGTAAAAATTCCCTTTGCACTTAATTCTGGCATAGATGAGAAAGCCCCAGGAGCACATTAAAAAAAAAAAAAAATCAACATTTACGTATTAGATTTTAACACCTTCCAAGAAATGAATATTTCAATGTTAATGCAGACAATGTCTCACCAGACAAAGACCTAAACCAATGGATCCAGTCAGTGAGTGAATCCTCTACTGAAATAAGTCACATTGAAGTGCGCTGCACACCAGTGCTGCAGATATGGGAATGTCACTCTGAGTGCTACCACAGGAATAAGAACAAGAGTCCCCTGGAAAAACCTCATCTACTTACACTGCAATGATAAAATGCAAGCCACCCTGTTTTTTGAGGGATACATCCTGTCTGTCGTACCAAGAAACTGAGTTTAATGTTTTAAGGTTTCACAGGAGTTGAGGAAGGATTATTTTTTTCTGTCTGAAGTATTTATCTCACCTTCATCCTCATCTGAGCCCCTCATAATCACCAGCACATTTAGCTTTTCTGGTGTATTACTGCCGTTTATTTTCATTTCAGAAACAGAATGGTGATATGGAGAGAGGTTAAATGATTTGCCCAAGGTCACAGAGAACAAGCCTCTGCTCTGGGAAAGGCACTCGCCCATGCCCGAGATCCACCCCAGCAGATTCTCCATCCTCTCATGGCTTGCTAAGGAGCAATTTATTGTCCTTAATACGGCTCTGAACCTGTAGTTCCTCTCTCTTCCCTGAGCTACTACTTCGCCGGATTTAGCAGGCCCAGGTTTCATCCTTCCCCTCGACTCCTCTGCTTGGTTTTTACGGGTTTAAAAGTAGCCTGGAAAGGTGTGGGTTTGGCTCTGAGGAAGCTCAAAGAGCCCACGTATGGGCTCCCCAAATTCTTTGCATATCAGAAATGTTGCTGTGTACAGGCTGGAACAGAGACTGGCAGGATTTGCTGTGTACACAGAGGTGTGTGCTTGTGCATTCTGCCCAGTCCCATATTGAAATTAAGGAGTACATGGCACTAAGCTATACTCTGGACATCTTGAGAAAAGAGAAGGGAAAGGCCAGAAAGAGGAAAAAGAAGATACAGAACAAGTGTAAGTGCTGAGACAGTCTTTCGTTAATTTTCCAATGCTATAGAAAATCAACAACTGAAAGAAATTATAATAATCCAGTTAGAACTAGTGCAGCTTCAATAAGACCACATTTTTAAAAGTATGATTCCAGCTCTCTAAACTCTTCCACACATTTAATGCATGCAAATATCTGCACCCATGTGTATGACTCTGCAAAATTATGCTCATGTTTGCAACCTTGCAAGCCACACTTTAAACAAGGACTCAGATCTCCATCTTTTACCTCCCCGTGACTGTGCGAGTGCGTGCACAGGGAACGCCGCTGCCTCCAGTGCCAGCTCAGCAGGACAGCACAGCCCGGTGCCAGCCCAAGTCCAGTCCCGAGCCGGTGACAGGCTGAGGCTCCAGAGGACAGGACCTAAATCTGTGCAACAGAATTGGGCCCGACAAGTGCAAAAGGAATTTACAAAGCAAGACTTTCTGTAATATGGTCCATTGGCTTTTGATAATAAAAACCACATTGTAAATGGCCAAGAAATACATCTTTAAAAGGCAGCTGTAGCCCATGTGTATTAACTATTTTTCAAAGACGTTTCCTCTGGATTTTTGTTACCTTCTTTAATACGTTTCCAGCCAGCAGAGATGTTATGCTCTGTGGGTGAAATATAATATGCATTTTTAAAACATTTATAAATATGTATACACCCTATGGATTCACACAGCACTGTAGGAGTTATGTTCTGGTGTGCAGTCTTTAAAAATTAATTACGAATATACTAAGGTGTACATTCAACACAGTGCATAGGGATTTAGTCACACAAATTTCATTAGTGCTAATTGGGAGGTGTGCACCTAAAGCCCTGCATATCAAGACATTGTGCATACAGCAAAGCCTGTCTAATGATGTAGTTTCTTACTAATCCAGCACAGCTCTGAAGGGCATGCATGTTTATTTATTTGTATTTATTTCTTTTCAAAACAAACAAGATGCACACACGAGCACACACGTGCACACGTGCACACACACACATCTATGTTCTGCAGAACACAGGATTTCTAAATTTGATATGTTAATATATTGAAAATGAATTAAAATGATTCTTTAGCTAGTATTTTTTGCAACAGGCAAGATTAAAAGTCCCTTGAGGTCACAAACCAGAAACATGCAAATACTTTGACTACATGAAATGGCATTTTGGTGATAATAAAGGTGTTGGTGGTACATTTTAATGGAGTCGTGACTGTGACACTCAGTACTTAAAACTGGGAAATTCTCAGTTCTCCTATCTTGTCTCCTTAGCTCTCACTTTCACCTTTATAAAACTTCCTTTCTCTTCTCAACCGTGGGGCATGTGGAGGGCACAGGGTCTGTGTTAAGGGAAAGCCTTGGGTTTAGTGCATCTATGTGGGACAGAAACCATATTTTTCATCAGTTTGCTTAATTTCTGGACACGAAAGAATGCATTTCATACAGTTGTTTAGTTTCTTCTCTGGTGGGTCCCTTTGCTGAATGGCTACAATATGTGTATGCTGCCAAGTTCAGGATCCGAGGATGTTGCTCCAATGTCTCATCTGAGCACTTCTATGCCATCTACTAGATCATTGTGTTAGGGGCCAAGTTAGGGCCAGCAGGGTAAAGGCAATTTATAACCCACATAGTGACATCAGTCTAACCTAGCAACCTCCCTAGCAACACTGCCAAAGCATCACAATGTGGCCCCCATAGCTCAGATGATATGAAGATAGCAGCATTGTTAGGGTAGGAGGTTGCCACTTTGGCCTAGCAACAAATAACAGCCTGACCTTGGGATCTATTGAAAGCTGAGAAGCCAAGCAGAACAGAGGGAGAACCACCAAATGAAAACCCAAGGGTTCCTGCCTATTTCTTTTATGTAACCTAAACAAATTCTTCAGAGAAAAATATGAAAATGCTTCCAGACACGCTGCATGCATATATATTCAACATTGCTTTTCCACATGGCTGGTTAAGAGCTGAACAGCTTTTACATTGTGGTTTGGAAATCATAAAACCTGGGTGCAAAAAAAGGATGAATAAAGAAATCACTGCAGCCAATTCAGTGTGGTGACAAACAGGCTGCATGTTGCTATTAAAGCGCACTGATGTGAGGGCTCCCGGCCCCAGGTATCGCAGGGTAACTGGGGAGCCGCACACACATCAGGCCTTGGGCTCACTCAACAAATCCAGCTGTAAACAGCTTACATGCAGCATTTTGTCACTGAAAATAAAGAAATGGATATCAATCACCTCCCCCTCCTTCCTGCTCTTTTTTCTTGTTGCCCATTCAGGTGAGCCCCCTGTCCATGCCATTGTGCCAGCCCTCCACATGCAGCTTCCAGAGCAAGGTGACATTTCCCTCTCCTGTACACACAGCAAGTGAAGGGCATCGTCTAAAGACACTCTGAGGAGCAGGACCTGACCTGCTTGATGTTTCCAGTTTCTAATGACGCTCCCATACTCCTGGTGCTTGTAAGTGAATACCACTTACAGCATCTTGACGGTGACAGTGACTCAAAGACAACTGAGAGAAACAAATGGGAAGTATGGAGAAACAAAGTGATGCATTTGATTCTGCACAGGTGGCCCTGAACCAGTGTGTGGTGCTGGAGGTTACCTGATGCTGGACTTGGTCTTAAGGAAATATAAAACAGTATTAGCCCAGCTGTTCCTATGAGAATCATCACCCTTGGAATTCCAAAGCTACCCTGTACAGTGGTCAATTCTAAGACCAGTCTGTGGGGATAAATTCACCTCCCCCTTCCTGTTTCCTGGCTTTAGGCTACCAGCTGGCCAGTGCAGAGAAGCTCAGATAGCAGCTGCCTTCACCTTCTTTAGCAGACAAGATAAACAGATGACTTTGGTTTGCAGCAACAGAATATTGAATATATATTTTCAAAAATGTAATTTCTTTTGTTAAATGAAACATGCTTTCACACATGCGGCTCTGCACGTGGATGTGTGTACACACACGTACATTTTAATATAATATATGTATTTAAAAGGGGATTTAAAAGGGGATTTGTTTTGGTTTTAATTCCTTCCATTTTTTGAGCCTTGTATAACACTCAGTATCACTTTCAGTTTATAACTTCTCTTGAGAGAGAAGTCACAAGCCACAAATAGTCAATTGTCTACTTGCAGAAGCCTTTAACAAAAGGACTGATAGAGCTGAACTGGACATGGTCTGTCTGTCCTGCTGTCACTGCTGCAGCAACCACAACTGTCCTTTGGGTAACACAAAGTCAGGGGCAATTTCTCTTATAAAAGTTTCATCACAGAACACAGCATCTGCCCACTAGCTCCATTTCTGTTTTCAGCCAGGACTATGACAGAGGCAAAGACATTGTATGAAGTGTGTGAAAGTTTAGTCTTTTGCACATTTCTTACGTTGGAAGCTTTAAGTGCATTGAAAAACAGTGCAGATTGGGAGAAACCTCTCGTGTTAGTGCCACTTCATCCATTCCATACTTTTACAAACTGAAACTGAAGCTGGATGTTTTTTAACACCTCAGCTTTCCTATAGCAGCCCTTGGTGGAGACGTGTGTATCCAAATAGTGAAGTGGAGGGTGCAGTGAAGTGGTGTGCCTGCCTCCCTACGGTGCAGATCTGCTGAGATTCCCACTGATATGAAGGAAAATGAAATTTCAGCTTCCCAAAGTGCTTCCCAGCCACACTGCTTTGTCGCCTTCCACTGCCATCCCTGCAGCATGGTCTCAGAGGATAAATTACAGACTGTAAAAGAATGGGAGAAGAATGGGAATGTGGACGAATTCTTACAAACTGAGCATATGATTTTCTCCATATATTTCCTGCTAAGCTTCTTGGTAAGCACTGATAATCTTTCTCTAGCCCCTCTGCTGGCCACAGCTTTCCCCTCAGGGAACTGCTCCACACCAGTGTGAGCCCTTTCTCCCCTTTTCCCATCTCATTTCCTTCCCCCTTTCAACCCTGCTTCCTGAAGGAGGGAAGGGAGTGGGCTGTGGAAGTCACTCCTCCAGGCAGGGCTGCCAGAGAATGAACGGTCAATCCTGGCTGTGTCTTTTCCTCAACACCATATTTTGCCAATCTGTGATACATAATGTGTGAAATACACTTGCAAAAAATAGCTGAGAAGCTCATTTCCTCTCCTTCCTCATCACTCAGCACCTCCTGAGCTCTCACCAGTCCCAGCCATGGTGTCCCAAAGCTCCAGTTCCAGCTCTGCTGTCCTCTGCCTTCCCAATGCAAATTCAGCCCAAAGCAAGTGCCCAGTGTAATGAGTAACCTGGGGGAGATTCAACTGTACCAACACCAGGAGAATTACTTGATTTTTCTGCTTACAAAATTCAGTGTATTCATAATTTTCCCAGTTCTGAAACTAAGTAACTGAGGCAAATACCAGAGCCAGTCTCAGCTACGCAGAGGAGACAAAAGACTCTTCCACAAATATTTCAATACTTTCAGATTACAGAGGTGAGAGCTGCATTGCATGGATTTCTGTATGTGTGTAAATGTAACAAATTGGATAGCCATGCTTTTTAAAAAATTAATTAATTATCTAAGTACACCTTATTAAGTACTTAAAATTCCTATCCTTTCCTCTAGAGGCCATGCATGACTGGCATTGAGGCCAGGCCATTGCAATAACAACAAAAAAAGAGTAATTCTGTTCAGCAGTCCCTGATCTGAATATCAGTGAACTGGTGGGGCTGGCAGAAATTACAGCAAACTGGGGATGTTTGGATCTGGGGTTTGTTCCACCAGTTAAAGGAGAATGACAGATGTATAAGATAGGATCCAGTTCAGGTAGACTCCACCTGTATTCAGTGTCAATTTAGGAGCCTCTTTGGTATAAATCTGGGTAAATCTCATACACAAGCACTTGGGAAAGCATAATCTCACCCGAACCCATTCATTCTTTCACAGGAAGGAAAAGCAGTGGCCTCACATTTGTAAGAGGAATGCAGATATATATATATATATATAGATATATATATGGACCTCCAGTGCCTGAGGTTAATGCCAAGGTCAGCTCCAGCTGACACCCGGGCCTGGGCTGTGGGGGAAGGGATGGCTGTGCTCTGCGGCCAAGCCACAAGATGTCAGGAGTCTGCTGTGCTGTGTTACTGCAGTGCTGAGCTCTCTCCGTGCTGTGCTACTGCTGTTCTATTGCAGTGCTGAACTCTCTCTGTGCTGTGCTATTGCTGTGCTATTGCAGTGCTGAGCTCTCTCCGTGCTGTGCTGTGCTGTGTTGTGCTGCACTGGCAGGGCACTCTGCACTGGTGCCTGGGAGCAGCCTGGAAGCTCCTGCCATCATTTTTCAGCCCCTCCTCATGCTATCCTGCATCCTTCCCGTGCCACTCTGCTTCTTGATGAAAAGATGCGAACAAGAAAATAAGGAATTCTCTGCCTTTTGATGGCTTTTCCCAAGTCCCTATTTTATGACTTGCCAACTCCCTTGTTGTATACCTACATGCGGGTTCCACCCTTACATCTCACTTTATCTGGTTAATTGTGTTTATATTCTCCACAGGGCTCTTGGCAGTTACAGCACACTGGGGTCACTGATTCACCCACCTCACTGTCCCCACATAGAACTGAAAACGAGTCATAAGTGAGAAAACAGCAGTTTGCAGGAACGCTCATGATGAAAGGGTAAACAAGATCCTACACAGAACCGTGTCTGGGCTTGCATCCAAACACAGTGTGTTACAGCCTTAATAGAAAGGGATGGTTGTAAGAAGCATTTCATTCTCACTGCATGCACTCTGCTAGTGAATGCTCTGATCACCAGACACTAACTGAGTGCTGTGCACACATCCTGCAGGAACCTGCTGGTGGAATGGATCCTCTTCCCACACTTCAAGTACACCCCTGTGCCAGCTTTTGCATGTCAAGCAGCCTGAGCACAGCCACGTGTGCTTCTAAAGCAGCCACAGCCATTCCATGGGGCTCAGTTCCAGCAGGTGGTACTTGGGGTGTACACAACTGATGGGAAATTCCATCAAATTTCACTTCCTTAAAATATTTCTTCAGGTCCAGTCTGGTCCACAGTGAATGTCTACCTGAGGGATTGATGGAGAACTGTCCAAGTGGCTCCCATCTTGTTGCCGCTGTCGGATTGAACCCAAAATGGTGTCCTGCTGTATCCCTTTCCCTCTCACACCAACACTGCCACTTGCTTGCCTGCACTTGCAGAATGAAACTCTTATATGGAGAATTAATTTTTCCAAGTGCAAGCTGGCGTAAGCAGAGGGTATGTGTGGCCAAGATCTGCACAGTTCACTAACCATGAACTAAACTTGGAATTTTAGAGCCCAGTTCTTTATTGTTCTTTTCACAGTCTTGCTTTGGCTCTAAGTTTTTGGTGACCTGAATTGGTGACTCTGATTGCTCTCTGTGTACATGTGTAAATAGAAACACAAGTCACGTAGCTGCAAGGAAGAGTAAGTCCCTTATTTTTCAACACTAGAAAAAACTGCATTGCCCCACATGGAAAGTACTGCAAAAGCTCAAATGCTTTAGGCAACTCCAAGCTTCAATATACTTTCTAGGATACGTAATGCCTGGTTTCCCAAATGGTTACACCAGTGCCCACCGTGTATCTCCAGTGACTGTGGTGAGACCTGCCAACCTGCACTGCATCAGTCAGGGCCACTGGGAGCCTGGAAGCTGCTGTGCAGCCAAATGTGCTGTGCATGGCCATTCTTATGAAACCTGGTGTTCTGCTCAGGGCTCTGTGCAGAAAGAGATTCACTGTTTCTTCAGCACCTCAGCACCTGTGTCACACAACTTCTCTTTGGGTTACTTTTTCAAGAAGCTGTGAAAACAGCATTTAGAAAACACTCCTGGTGTCCTCTACTGCTATTAATACATGACAGATAGTTTTCTGAGCCTGCTGGCTCAGCTCTGACCTAGCAGGTACCCCATTCTGTTCACCATCTTATCTTGTCCCCATATCCAGGTTCCTGAGCTTCTGGATACTGAACAGACACAATGAAGCCCCTCTTTTGACATTAAGTAGCATTGGCACACCCAGGTCTTGGGTGTTATGCTAAGATCAAAGAAAAACTGAAGACATCATAAAAAAAAAAAAAAAAGGAAGACTATCAACACTGTTAGGATGATAGCTACACAACACACACCACAGTGTGTCATGCTGCAGTTTCAAGAAGATTCACTGCCTTGGATGTTGAGGCTGTGTGCAGAAATGGGTGTGAGATACCTGCTACCTTCACACAGGGTGCTTTACACATTAAACATTGAAATGCTCAGTTTGAAAGTGAGTGGAAATTTTCATTCTGCAGATTTTGAGTTGCTATATGAAAAGACATGAAAATCAAGTTTATGTTCATATTAAAAAAAAGCCCAAAACCCAAGGACAGATGGCACCATGTCCTTCTGGCAGCATCAGCAGGTTGAACAAGGATTAAGCAGGTAAAATAAGTGAAACACAAGCTCCATGGCTGCCACTCACAGGGCTCCCCTGCTAGAACTGATTTCCACAGAATGATGATTCTTTCTGAACAAGACACAGCCCCATCCTGTCCCCTCCAGGCCCACCATCTCCTCAGGCCTGCAGCTCATTAGTGGAGCAGCTTGGGATGCCTACATTGTCCCTCTGCATTTGGCACCTTGTAACTAGAAAATTCCCTTCCTCAGCCTGTCAGCCCCGTGCCCAGTGAGCAAGTCAGTCATGAAAATGAGTTCTTTTGGAAACGGTGTGGGGATGAGAGCAGGAGGGAAAATTAATGAGTGGAGAGCACTGAAGGCAAGTGGGCAAGGAGGATGTTTACAGGTAGGATCCTACAACCCTGTAAATCAAGTTCTGTGTCCAGCTTGCTCCTGTAACTGTGCATTTAGGGTTGAGCACTGATATGTAAGAATGAGCACAAGCTCTGCAGGACAAGACTGCAAATCCTGAGCTACTGTGCAATGGCTTTAACCCTGCATTTGATATTATCATCAAATAACCATATTTTAATGAGGGAGAAGAACATGCTAATGTTTTTCTTCTGCTATTCTGTATGGCTGCAAATTAAAGGAGCACCAGGGAAGCAAGAATTACAGCCCTGTGTTTTAGGGATGGTGCACACTTGCTTAATACACACCTTAGTGTTTTGTCATAGCCACTTCATTTGTATGATGTGCTTTGTAGCCCATGGCTCATAACAAAAAAATAGATGGATTGCTTTTGTCATTGTGGCACCAGACTGGTGAGGGAAATACTAATGTGTTTGGCAGTTTAGAGTGATTGTACATTGGGAAATTATGGCTTTTTTGTTTTATCTTAACAGTGCATTTCCCAGAACTGTAAGGAGAAAAGCTGCTAAATACCAACCGACACACTCATATTTTGAAGAGAATTGCAAGAAAGTAAAAATAATGCTAACAGGACTTGCTAGGTACAATTTTTGAACATAACTAATGTAAATTTGTTTTCTGTTACGAACGAAGTATTTGATTCTGTAAATTCTGACTCCCATCTCACCAGGTCTACAGTTGATACTCTGGGACACATTTTAGAATCTTCCAACAAAACCTGCTTGGAGTTTGTAAATCCTGGCAATTAACTAAATCCTTATATTTCAAAGAAGACCCTCCTTCCATGAGCTGAGTCCTCAGAACACTGCCCTGCACACCTCAGGCACTGCAGTACCTCTCTGTCAAGACTGTCTGTAGCTGGCAGAGCTCTTAAAACATGGATTTCAGCTCGAAGCAAAATTCTGGTGACCAGGAACCAGTCACCATCACATGGTGATGGCACCTTGTCTGACTGCTGGGCTGACTGCTTGCAGGGCTGCAAGCAGGTAAAAATTACATTAATTTCTGTGAAGTTTATTTTCTATGGCCATGATAAGACAAGGAAAAGAAGCATCAGGCTTGGGAAGCTGAACAAAACTTGCCCATAAATATTTGGAATTATTTTCAAGAAAAATACTCTTACTACCCAGTAATAGCTTATGGTCATCTATGACACTAAATGTTTGAATAAGTGGATTTTCACACTGTGAAAAATGATTTAGCACTTTCTTACTTGCTGGGAAAAGTTTTTCGCAAAGCCAGCAGACTCGGGCTGAGTACTGGCATGATGGATCTTTTTGGAAATAAATGTTAAAAGAACCTGTGTTCTGCAAGTCCAACCCTTTCACAGGGAAACAAGGAGAGCAATGTGTGAGCGCTGCTCACGGCGTAGTGTGGTTTTGTGCCTCACGCTGGAGGAAAAAACAAGTCAACAGAAGCACAATTTGTAAAGCAATTACTGCTCCTGGAATTGATAGTCTGGTGCTGCTAAGTGGGGTCTAAAGGAATCAGGTGTTTGATGGCAGTGCTGGCCAAACAAGGACAGGCAGCAAATTAAGTGCTATCCTGAACAGCAAAGAAAATATTACATTTCTTGCTCTAAATTAGCAACACTGAAGTTTTTATTTAGACTTCAAAGGTTTACATAGAGACCAAAGGAGTGTGCTGCTCTGTGGTCAGTTTACACTAAAAAAAAAAAAAAAGTAACAATGCTAGACTGAAAAGAAAACAAAAAGTCACGGAATTGGCTCTTGCCAATCTCTTGAAAAGACCACAAACTCCTGGAGCACTGGCCACTGTGCCACGTGACCCACCTTCCCCTGCCCCTGGATGGTGGATTATCATCAAAGCTATTTGGGCACATGCACATGATCTCACAAAAATGTGCAACTAGCAAAAATACACTTTTTCTCAAGCCTAAAAGGGAAGAAAAAATTCATAAAAGAGACCTAAGCCTTGCTCTTGTGCTAGTGATTGGATTAGGTAATGACTAATTAGATGAGGTCATCACTTTCTATGTCATATATATACAGTATTTATGGTGAATTTGGTTATTCTAATTAACAGAGTAGAAATAGTTTCTTGACAAACTTCATTTTCCTGAAACTAAGAGCCTTGAATTTGTTCCACTTTTAATCTTTCTTCGGTGGCTATGTTTGCTTTAAATTAAAACAACTTCTAACATTCCCATTAAGGATAATCCCTCCAGCACCCACAGTATGACATTTCTATATTAATCTTTTAAGCATTTTAGAAAAGCAAGGTTTCATGTTTTAATAATCACAGTGTTTTTCTCTGAGGAGTTGTAAAAATTTATGGGGTCTTTCTATCCTATTTGACTTCTACATCTTTAGAGTTTGGTGCTAATGGCCCATTCAGCCTGCTTACTCTTTGACTCCTTTTTTATTTCTTTTTCATCTTCTTACAAAAGAAAAATTGCTTCCGTGCCTTATGCTGTTGCAGATGCTATTCAAGCGGTAAGTAATTTCAACTAGCTGAAAAAACCCCAGTTCACCCTCATCTTGGAATCACTTGGGGGTTTCCACTGTAGACATGTGCATTCAAATCCTTTATTTCTTAATTAAAACCAAAATAGAGCCACTTGTTTAAAGCAGCAAAAGCAGCAACAGTAGTGTACATACACACAGTTTTTAACAGTTTGTTGGCCCATCTTAAGAAAGTGCTTTTCCTGCTTTAATAGTTTATCCCATTCTTGGGTTTTAGTGCGAAAAAGAGAGCAATGGGTGAACTGTGTTTGTTATAATTTTAAGATAACCATAAAGATGGCTCTCCTGTGCCCCTGCATTTTGTCCCATATTACTCACACGTTCTATGCAGAGCCAGGCAAGATACTGCAATGAATGAAAATCCAGCCATGCAAACACAGTAATAAAACAAGGAAATTTCTTTCTCTGTCACCAAGACCTCTCTCATTGCTCACACTTTCACGTTCTGAAAGCCAAGAAATCACGACCCTTTTGGACAAAGTAATTTCCAAAGTGGAGAGAAAACAATACGCCTGCCTTAAGTCAAGATTGCCTCTGGTGATTTCCACTGCTGAAATTCCTGCAGAAGAGGAGATATAGTGTCTCAATTAGGCAAGTCTCAAAACATTCGTGGTCACAGAGAACAAAACCAATATTCTCTGTCCCAGTGCAAGTGGAACACATACAGTGAGATCCATTTCTTGTGGAAAGTTTCACTCGATTTGCACCAACAGCATTACTGCCAGAAACAGGGCTTTCCCTCACTGAAGCCACCACCTGGCTGCCCTGTAGAGAACCAAGGGGGTCTAAAAGGTTTGCAGTGTCCTACACAGCAGCTATTTCTTGATACAGTGTGCTGTGGTCCTGTAAAGGGACTGGGACATGGATGATAAAGAACAGAGCAGTCAGCAGCACTTCAGAACACTTGATAATGAAGGAGACAGGAGTTTCAGGGGCTGGGAACACCCACCAAGGAAACTAGTGACTATAGGGGAGTGGGAAAATGTAGTTTCTATTGCATATTCGGGACTGTAATCAAAGAGATAAGTGCCAAAAGATCTGCAGCATCCAGAAATTGTCGAGGTTGTCTTGCCACAGCTTCCTCAGTGATCTTATCCTAAGACAAGTGTTTCATAACAGATGGAATGATAGCTAGAATGCATGTTTGAGAATAGACAAGGAAAAAGCAACTCTTTTCTGTACCAGAAGACTCGATGCCCTGTTCAGAAAGACAGAAAGGGTGTGGTGGCAGGTCAGCCAGCAGCAGTGTCAGCCCTGCCTCAGTGCCCCCAGCGGGCAGATCGGTCTCCCCTCCCCACTCAGTGATTTACTGCAGGCACACAAAGCCCGAGTGCCTCCTGTATGATTTATAGAGGCGTGGGTTGCTCATCTAAGCAGGGGAGTGGGATGCAGAAATGCTTGTGCTCTAACCAGTTTCTGACATGGAATGCTGAGGCCCAGGGCATGGCAGGTTGTTTGTCAGCCTCTAAGCAAGTTCCCAATTCTCAAAGCAAATCCCGAGCCTTTTTTGATGTGCTGAATGGGGAGAGCTTGCAGAAGTGCCTGGCTGTTCCACTCCCTTTCCTTCTGTGTGCCCAGCTCTCTGCTCACCCAGACCTAAGAGTGATACTGTTCAGTCCCTTGGGATGCACGAAGGTGCAATGATTTCCTTCAGGAGCCTCTAGAAGAGCCAATGCAGTGGATCTGCTGTGCTGGATGCAAAGGGCAGTGATGTTGTTGCTCATCTGTTTCACAGCCACATACTTACGGTCCTTCACCACTCCAGAATTCTCCTTTGGCCCTTTTTTGTCTGAGCACTTGGGACAAATATTTGCCCCTTTGTTTCTCTCTTTGTACAATCATGAGTGTAAAATTTCTTGGTCTGTATCCTTCTCTGGTTTTTGTAAAGCCACTGAAATATGTAACGTCCTAAATCCTATGTTTTTACTGACAAAGATACTTTTTGGCAAATGGTGTTGATGTCACCCCTTGTTGTGTTCTCTATATCAAGTTTGATGTTAGTGTATATTTTGGATAAGTAGACTATTCCCTGGAAATATGTCACAGTTTGCAAATGTTACACCAAGGAGTGGGACCAGCATCAAAGCTTAGAAATTCAAATTCACCACCAGAACTTAAGCAAAAGTTGAAAATCTTTTGCTCTGTTTTGCCCAGAGTCCTGTGAGGGACACCCTTTGCCTACGAATATTACATGGGAGGTACTAGGTGGCCACTGCAATAACAGTCAATGGTACCTGCAGTTGCCTGTCCCTGCACTCTCCTGTCACCCATCCTTGGTTAGAGCAGCCTAAAAGCTGCTGCCGGTGGCACGCTGGCCCAGGGGCAATAGAAGAGCACCAGGATTTCCACCTTTATCTGCGTTTCTAGCACGTTGCTTTTTACCTGCATTGTCCTTAAGCTCAAAAGAGAACACTGCAAGAGATTTGTGCCTTCAGAGGAACAGAAGGAAAAACCCAGTGCAAGTATTAAAAAGAGGAAGGAGCAGCAGAGGGTCCTCATTCCCATGCACAACCCCTGGACTGGTACTAGAGGTCTGCAAGAAAGTGTCACTCAGCCCTCAGTGCTGATACAGACAACAATGAAACTAAATCACCCCCAACATTCATAACCAGTCCTCTGTCTGCCCCTGAAAAAACCCCAATCTCTTGTTCTTTGTCCTCTGAACTATAGTCACCTTGCATTACACGGTACAGAATGACTGGCCAGGCTTTCCATTGCCGCTGGCACTAATCACAGAAGATGAATATGAACTGACCAATGGTGTGTTTATAACCTTGTTTAACAATGTCAGGCTCTGGGCTGGAGTTTCTCTCCCTTTCACCCATATCATTCCAGTGGCTCCAGCATAGTAATTTCAGGTTTACACCAGCACCAGTGAAGTCAGACTCAAACAGAAAGGTCCTTTTAGGACAGAAAAATCCAACCCCATTTTTGAAAAGTAAAAAGAACGAGAAGTATCAGAACCCAGTGAATTTCTTTGCAGCTCAGGTGAACCCAAAAGTCACTTTCCATGAAAACAGCACAGTGTATGATAGAGAGAGAGGGTCTGGCCTCTGAAGCAGATCCCCTGCCAGCATAAAGCAAAACATGTTTCGCCGCTGTGTATTTTCATGAGCAGTTGAAAAATCACAGTAATTACAGTCCACATAAGTACCAAACAAGCAAATGTATCTCTGATGGTAGCAAAACTTTTATCTTGGGTCCCCAGTGCCTCTGCTGGCACAGGAACATATTTATTTTTTAGCATTCAGTGACCTTTGATACCAGTAACTACAGAGGCTGCCAAGCTGCCCATGGGCTCTTCCATGCCAGTCTTTATCTGCTTTGTATACTGGGCAGTCTGAAGTTGAACTGTGCCTGTTTATGAAGAGGAGGCAGGGGAGGTGCCCTGAGCATGTGCATGTATGTTCTGTGTGTGTGACAATGATTCTGAGGCCACTGATAGTCAATACACACCTATGCATGTGAGCTGGGAGTCAAGGGCTCTGTAGTTTCTCTCTCTTATCCAGTATAAAAAATGGTATTTGCATGGCTGTTAGCTTTAAAGGGCAGCCTTCAGCTGGGCTACAACATATACAGTATTCTAGTGTCCACTTCAGATGGCAAAGAGCCTTTTTGATACCCTTGTACCTTGTGATTATCTTCTCTGCCACATTCATTAAAAACACTGTTGTGACCTGGACAAAACCAGAGTGCTCCCTGGGTTTGTACTTTACCCTGGGCAGTGCCAGCTTTGGGGAGTTTGCATAGCCCAGCTGCTCTAATACAGGTCCATTTTTTCCAGCTAATTCCCAGCTGGAGAGGTGCGTGTCACCCTGATCTAACTGTCCCAGCAATGACAGGACATGGCTCATAGTCACCTAGATGTAACTCACTGAGTAAACAGCAAGTTAGGGAGGGAGGAAAAGGTGGCTTTTAGTTAGACCTCCACCAACTAAATCAAGCTAAAATTACATTTGGCCTTTGCCAAAGTGCCACTGCTGGAGAAGCAATCTCATTACGTGTGGTGACATGTAAGCTTAAAAGCATTCAGCTAAAACCAATCCTTCTGCTGTCCCCTGGCCACCAACTGGCAACAAAGCCCCACATTGACACCAGTCTGGCAACCTGTAGAGTTTGCCCTCTATTACATTTTGCTTCCCTAAGCACAGCTATTATTGGAACTGCTTACTTGACCATATTGCATGCTTTACCTCCATCTGACAATAATTCATTCTTCCAGCTTGCAACATTAATTACTTATGCATACTACGCACACTGCCACTCCAAGTACATACACATGAAGAAAGCAAAACCATTTTATATACAGCTGAATTTGGTCGGGTTTTTTTTTTCTATTATTTTTACCTAATGTGAGGACAAGAAGAGATTTTTAGGTTATCTATAACTTGATAGTCATCACTGGAAAAACCCAAAATGCAGCATATTAACAAATACAGGCTGGCTCTGTAGGTTATTAAAGACAGTACAAAATATAGCTCAGTGTCTCTATGCTGCCCAATAAACAATAGAAGCAAAACTTCACCTAAATATGTATTTATGGATGAACGTGAGCCTACAGACACATATATGTGCTTCCAAGTGACCAAAAAACCAAATGAAAAACAAGACGAAGAAAGGGCTTGTAAAAAATAAACACATGCTTTTGGTGACTAATACTTTCCTAACTGTCACATCAGAAACATAAGCCTGGAGGACATCCTGGCACCTCAGAAATTCTCACCACTGCCATCAGGGTACATCCCTCACACCCATGGGTCAGCATCTGCCTGTAAAGCTGCAGCTTTCTGCTGCTGTTGGAAAGCTCATGTCTCTTATGATTACACTGGGCATCCTGGCAGACTAATACCTGTCCTAACACCCGTGGTGAGATCCTACACAACAGACAGTGTGTAATGTCAGCAGTGCCTTCCTGTTGCTGCTGGAAGAAGCTTGGCCAGGATCATTCCTCGCACTGCCTCACATACTGATGGTTCACAGTCACCCACTGACAAACCAATGCAGACATTTGTCTATTTTTCTTGTTGTTATAGTCAGTTTTATTCCTTAAAGAGAATCTTCTTTTCTTCATCCTTCTGCACAGAGTTCTGTGTCGTTAATGGGGAGACTGGCATGTCCACAGAACAGTTCCTCTTCTCCTAAATTAAGAATCCAGAGAAGGCAGGACAGACCATTTTCCTGCTTAAATGACAATCGATCATTAGAGTGAATATTAAACAAGTTTAGTCTTGAATCACTAGAAATCTCTATCCCAATTGTAATCTACTGGCAGTTCTCCTTCAGACAATTCTTTATGCATTTTACTGCTCTTATACTAATCCCCGTCTTCTCCATCTTAATGAATAACTTCCCATGTGGCATCATATCAAATGCTTCACTAAAATCCATATAGATTAGATCTACTACATTTGCTTAGAAAACCAGTTATCACTGCAAAAATATAGCCCAGGATACTTGGCAAAATCAGTGTTGTGGTTGCATTTTATCCTGTTTATCTTGTCTTTTTTTCTGGCTAAATGTATTTTCCTTCAAAACTCTTCTGAAAGTCTGAGATGGTTTCAAAATCAGTGACCTCACTGGCTAGTTAGACAACTTTCCAACAATTTTTAAATTTTAAGTATTATATCTACTATTTTCAAATCATGCAAGAACAACCTCCAACTCAAAAAACTTATTTCAAATGGTTGCTATCAATGTGGTACTTGTTCCTGGGATGAAAATCAGCAGGTCTCCCTTGCTCATAAATGTTAAGCTCTTTTAGATTTTTTTTTCCACATTTATTGTGATAATTTCAATTTTCTTCCCAACTGATCATGCTGGTTTTCCTCCCTTCTTCAACTCCACTGTTCCTCTCAAGATTATGACAAAGCTTTGACTTAGATTTTGGGTACAAAGGTATTTTTGATCTATTCCTTGTCCACACACTTCATAGTAGCACCAGTTCTTTTCTTGTTCCCTGCTTATTTAAATGGCTGAAGAAATGCTTCACTTCCATTTTAATTTCCTTCTGACATCTATTTGAGAGTTATTTTCAGCAAATCTCCTTTACTCTGAACACACAGAAGTAGTGGGTTTGTTCGTTATTGTTTTCCTTACTTTTATTGCTCTCCCACAGCCCATTGCAGCGATGCCATTGCACAGACTACAGTAATGAATGGGGGATACATAGTTAAATACAGATGTTTTGTAGGCAGGTACAGAGTGAACATATTTGCAATGAAATTCACAGGCCAACAGAAATCAAAGCTCTTGTTATAATGGAAGCAATGTTTCTACCTGATTAGAGTCACAAACCCCGTTGCCTCAGCCCTGCCTGTGCCAGAATTCCTAGCAAAAATCTTCAGCTTGTAGCAATAAAAATATTGTATGTTTCTTCTCTTCCAAGGAAATGAAAACTTTCTATCAGAAAGAACACAACGGAAGCAGAAGTGGACAAAGTAGCACCTTGTACAAGCACTAAACCACTAACCTAATTTTTGAAACTGCTAACTTTCTGTTGTGTGGTGGGGTTGTTTTGTTTGGTTGGGGGTTTTTTTGTTTTTTGGGTTTTTTTTGTTTTTTTTTGTGTGTGTGTGTGTGTTTTTTTGTTTGTTTGTTTGTTTGTTTTTAATTGGGTTCTAACTCCATTATTTTGAGCAGAAGTCTCGCAAGGCAAAGAAATGCAGAGCTGAGGGAACCTGTGACCAGGCACAGCATAAAACTAGCTCTGAATTGGGGAAATTTGTGGCTATTTTTGATACTAAGGATTCAAACTACATTTACAGTTTCTGATTTCCCTTGATTACATATGAGTCACCTAAAATATTTTCATTTTCAGATTTGGAAAAATTGCTTGTAGAACTTGTGCACTGTCAAGTTTTGAATTAGGGAAAATGGGAACAGAGAACAAGAAATTCAGGTATCATTACACAGAGGTCACAATGTAACCTCTGTGTGTCCCTCTGCCAGTCAAAAGACCAGAAGTAGCAGTGGGGGAACGAACTAATCCAGTGAATTACGGAGGATCTTTACTGAGGATGTCTATTCATACATAGAACATCTGCAGCTAAGAGAGAAAAGATTTTTCAAACCCTTTTTAGCATAAAATTGGAGTATCCTCTGTGGACACTTGTGAGTCTGTTGGAAAAGACCTTCCAGACAAGTATGTCTGGCTGTAGAGGGGTATTTCTGTGGGGGGAACAGTGAAATAGCTTCTTAATTTCATGAGTTATCGCCAGTTGTTCTGGTACCATTCAAGCACAGTTTCCTAGGTCACTGCAATGCCTCAGACAGTGTCTGTTTCCATTCCAGACCGATGTTCTGTCCCTCAGTATAGTTTGTGGCACTCTCAGCACCACCCTATTGCAGAAACAATGACTGCAAATTCTGCTAAGAAACCTTTTTTTTTTTTTTTTCAGTTTAGTTTTAGAGCTACATCGTTATCTACTCCTCATGAGCAGGCTGGTTACCCCTCACTTTCACCACACTTTCAGACACAAGCCCTAAACTGGTATTCTCTGCCCTGTATATTTTGCTTAGTTCCTTGAATTACAGTTTTTTCCTTTTCGTTTAAATTTCGCCGTCCAGCTTCACCCATCGGTTCCCCACTGTAAACAACTGTTTTGCCTGCTAGATGGCACTGGCCATCCACCAGCGCTGGGACTGAAGGCAGGTGGCACTGAAGAGCCGTAAGGGCACATGGCCACCCTTTGGTCCTTATTCTGTTTACTTTCTGCAATGGCATTTTCTTTGCTCAAATTACTTCACTCCTCACCCACAGCACCCGCTTGCCACTATAATAATTCCACCTATGTCCTCTTCTTGTTCTATGATGAGTATAAACTTGCTGTTAGCACTGCTGCAAAGAGCTAGAGCTGCTTCCAAACACATCAGTTCACTGAAAATGACTGAAAAGAACTGGAACCCCTGAAACTCCTCTGTGTTTCGCTGACTTGAGTCTAAGAACTTTGCAAATTATAACTTATTTGGGGGGGGATACGATTAATTAAACTTTTCTGCTTGAAAGCAGCATCACAGAGCTATTTGTGAAGAGATACTAAGGGCAAATATACAAGGATGGTGTGAAAACTGCTTGTTCCCTGGATCCTGTTCTGAATTCTTCCTATCCTGTTAGGACAAAAACCTGCTGGTCATAGCTACTTAGGATGTATTGCATTCGACAAGAGTGCTGAACAATATTTTATACACTACATCAACACACCGAGAAGGAATTTGAAGCTTTCATTTGTGTCTGCAGAGCACAATTCATTGCTGTCATCCTCTCAGTGCTCTTTTCAATACAAGGGCTAAAAAACCCATAGTCAAACGAAATTAGAAAACAAAGTTAATGACAGGTATCTGGCTGGAAATAGAAGAGTCTCTTTGTTCCAAGCATCCACAAGCCCAAACCATCCTTCAGAACACTCATTGTGCCACAGTGTCTGCAAGCAGAGTGCCACCATTGCCCTTCTAGCCCAGCCTTTCACCTGAAAACACTGCTCTCTGCACCTGAGCAACATGTTTGCTCCTCACACATACGGGCACGTTTCACTCAGAGCCAGATGTGCCCACAGTGGGTGTGATTTCTTGGAACTCGAGGGTGTACCCTCTGTTTGGATGGCAAGTTCCTTGGCTGTGGTTGCTGGGAGACATTACAGGTATCACGGTATCTGCCTTGCGTGCCTGTAGATGTTTTCCAGGTAGGTGTGGCCACACTTCTTGGCTCATGAGATTCTCCACAGATGTCCACGGTTCTAGTGACAGCGCCAGGTCTAACTTTCTCATTAATTCTTTTTCAACCTTATAATTATCATCTATATATGAAGCTGGATGCAGTGCTCCATCATACCGTATCATTTCTAGGTGCCAGACACCTAATTTATATCTTTTTTTCATCTCCTCTCCACTGCAAATGTGTCTACCTCTCAATTTCCTTAAGGATGCTTGGAACTGATCATTCCCAAACCTAGAGAAGAGTCAAATACAAGTAAAGCTTTTAAGAATAAATATGGTAGTGGCATTTGGGATGTTTCTCCCCATTTTCCCTACCTTCCTCCTTCCCTTCACTCTCAAAAGTTAACACCTGCCTAGCAAAGTTGGCAGACAGGCTGAAATGTTTGTGCCTCAAGCCATTGCTGTGAAAAACCTGGCACCTTTGTTCAAATGTCTGATGAAAGCGGGTTTGAACTAAGATGTTGGTCTGTGAACTGGCAGGGGCACACAGACTGTTGTGGGATGGGAAGCTTCAGCGGAAGGAAGATGAGGGCAGATGGTGGCATTTTTGAGGTCTTGAGATGCCACACAGAGAATGACAAAAGCAGGTCTTTCTAAAACCAAATGTCTAAACTTGCCTGACAAAACTCTGTGATGCATTTTGCCCCTGTTTAGATAACACAGTGCAAGGACTTCTGTGTATTTGCCTACCAATTCCTCTGGCACAGCATGAAGCAATTGGCTACCTACACATCCCTGGCTATTTGCAAGGCCACTTAGCTTTAAAATACAGCTAAAAGCAGCACCACCAATCTTAAATTAACTTTCCTGGTGGGGGAAGAGTCTTGAATTGATCCTTATCTACTTCACTGGGTCTTGTGCTGACAGTCAGGTTTGCTGTTCTCACCACTGTTAAAGTGTTCTGCTCTTTATTGGGTGTACTGTGAACAAACCACCAGTCCAGACCCTTCTGATACGGCTGTTGTGATTTGCCTTATCTTTATTTGCTCCTCAAGCCACTTTGGTAAGGCTGAAGAAACCATCTCCTGCAAAAACTTTGAACTCTGGATGAGCAACTAGAAAATATCTTTATTATCAGGGACAGAGAGCTTAGGCTGCAGCTGGGATCCAGCTGAAGTGCATGCAGACTGCAGGGATCTGCACAGGAAGTGGCTGAGCAAGTCACTGGCATTGTGGCTATTAGGGAATTATTAGGCATGTGTTAAATGTAGGCTCAGCTTCACTAATGAATCACCTTGCCCAGGCTACATAGAGTTTTAGTTATGGATGGCTGTCAGGGTACAGAAAGAAAGAAAATATCATCTCACACTTGCACTAAGTGATTCTTACATGGGATAGTGAAATTACTCCTGTGCACGATTACAATAAAAATCTCTCTGTCCACAGCTCTTGTTATTACAGATCAATTAGTTACTGAAGGAAGAAAGTGCTATGAAGGTATAATTCAGATTTCTGCACAGTTGTACTTTGTGGCAATAGTCAGTAAGATTAAGATGATATCAATTCACTTAACATTTTACAAAATAATAGGTTGAGTCTGCAGGCTAGGCACATGCTTAGTGTAAGCATCTGAATAGTTCTTCTTGTTCAGTCTGATTACTGATGTGCTTAAAGTTATGCATGCATGGAAATCTGGCAGGACCAGGGATGCAAAACACAACTCCCCCCTCCAACCCCATAATTTCAATAGATAAATTACTAAAAAAAACCCAACCAAACAAAAGCACACCCCAAAGCTTCAGATTCTATGGCTTTTGTGGGTACAAAGGCCATGTCTGTGTCCTGGATGGTGCAAAATGCAGTGACAGTTCTTAACACATAGACCGGAGTCATAAAAAGCTAATATGCAAATAGTGCTATACGCGTGGAGATTTCCTAAATTTGTGTAAAAAGCTCATTTCAGACTCCAATAGAGGTACAAACTACAATCTATATTATTTATCTTAACGCACACTTGAGAGCTTATCAGTGATGGGAGAAATAATCTTAACAAATGTCTTTTTCATTGCCCAAAACCTGGGAGGGAGCAGCAGTATTTGGGTTGCTGGGAGCAGTGGTCGGGCTGCGGGCTGGGTTTCGGGGTGTGGGTGGCAGGAGAGGAGGGGGCGGCTCGGGGTGGGGGAAGCCCTGGTCTCTCGGTGGGAATTACCCAGCTCCCGGTCCTTTTCCCAGCCCCGCCGCTGCAACATTTATTGCAAAAGCAGGAAATTGCTTATTACTAAACTAGCTGGCAAGGGAGCGGAGCCGATGCTGTTCCACACTGGCACAGCACTTGCTTAGCTGCTGCTTTCCTTGCCTCTCCTTTTTCCGCTCTTTCTTCATCTTCTTCCCCCTCTTTCTCTCCTCTCTCCCTCTCTCTCTCCTTTTTTTCATTTTGGCTTCTATTCAAATGTGGGTCAGGGGTGAGCGGCTCCCAACGTCACAAGCTTGCAAGATGGCGCTGGGAGGAAGGCTGTGAGATGAGGAACAGGCTGGTATAAACCGAGAGGACAGGAGAGGGAGAGGAGGAGAGGGGAAGGGGAAGAAAAGCTGCTGCTCCAGATGCAATAAGAAGGTAACGCGGCGCGGGGCGCGGGTCCCGCGGGGCGGCCGGGCGCTGCCGGGCTCCGCGGTGCAGCCCAGCCCCGCTCCCCCGCTCTTTATTCGCAGCCCCGGTGCTTTGCCCATCTGCACGGGTGCGCTCGGGAGAGTCGCCGGGGTGGCGGGGGTGTCCCCTTGTTCCCTTGCCCTGCATCAGCCGTGCCCGGCACCGGCGGTACTTCCATTGAAAAAGAACCGAGATCGTTCCTCTCCCCGTGCCCCCCTCTCTCCGTGCCCCCGGCCCCCTCCCCTTGCTCTCCCGGCGCGCTGCCCCGTTGCTTTGGGGGCTGGGGCTTGCATCGGTGTGCCGGCCACCGTGCCTGTGTCGGGGGGTTGCAAATGCCGGTTATTTGGCTGAAGCGGCTGGAAACTTTCCCCCTCCTCCCGTGCCATTTATGTGTGTGTGTGCGCGCAGGGTGTGCGCTGCCCCTTCCCCGGGGCGGTGGGGTCGGGCGGGGGGCCGCAGCTGCTACCCGGCGTGGGGCTGAGCGGCGGGGAGCGCGGGGAGCCCCGCAGCAGCCGCCCGCTCCCCATCCCCACTCGCCGCTGCCAAGTGAGCCGCATTTTATTTTATTTTGTGTTATTTTCCCCCAAAAGGAGGGAGCGAAGCCCCGGTGTGCCGGGGGGGCGTGTTTGTGCCGGGGATCTGGCCGCATTGTGGAGGAGAGGGCAGGAAAGGGGCTCCCGGGACTTGCATCGCCTCCTTCCCCCCCGCGGTCCATCCGCCGGGCTGCGAGGCGACGAGCCAGGCCGGCATCCCCCAACCCCAGCGCCGGCCCCAGCCCCACCGAGCACCCCCTGCTCTACCGGGACCGCGGTGAACTTTTGTCCTGGCACTCCCCTTCCCCGCCGCCCCCCTCGGTCGCTCGGGATCGCGGAGGGAAAGACCGGCCGGCTCCGCTCGCTCTGCCCGTCGCTGCGGGTCTCTGGCTTTTGTTACGGCCCCATCTCGGACGCAATGGACGGAGCAGGATCGCGCACCCTCCCGCGGCCGGGGGCTCCCCGGACCCTGCCCGCCGGCTTTGTGTCCCGCAGAAAATTGCGCGTTCCCCGGCCGCGCCAGCCAGCGCAGAGCTGTCCACCCGGTTTAAAAAAAAAATAACAATTTAAAAAATTAAAAATCAAATTCTACGGCTAGGCTGGCAATATTGCTGCCTAGGCGCTCGCCATCGCAATTGAGGGAACGGGGAGGGCTGGTCGCTGCCCGATCCCGGGTGCACGGCGCCGCGGAGCCGGACCGGGCTCTCCATCCCCCGGCGCGCCGGTGTCGGTGCCAGCTCGGCGGCGGGGGAGCCGGGCTTTTTGTGGCATGGGTTTTTTTTGTGTGTGTGTGTGGTTTTTTTTCTGGTTGCATTTAAAAGCAAAGCCGAGCCGGNGCCCGGCCCCGCCGCGCCCGCGGAGCGCCTCTGTGCGCCCGGGGCCGGGCATCCGAAACTTTATCCGCAGCTTTTGAGAGTTCGGGTGGCCTCGGCGCTTCCAGAGGCGGGGAACTTGGCGTTAGTATCTGCGAGTGGGGCGGGGGGGTGTACACCTTTACGTAGAATTAATGAATTATATATGGACCCAAATGTTCTAGCAGGCGGTTATCGAAATCACCCAGAATGTTACTTTGCTTTTAGAATAAATCTGAGAGAGCAGCCAGAAACCAGTTAAGAGCATCAGAATTACATTCTGCTAATGAACTGTCCTTTGACCAAAACTGGTTTAAATTTGTTGCGGAATGCTGTTTATATTTGAATAGCTCCCATGTTTTTCCACAAATTAAAGGAGAAAACAATATGCAAGAGTCACTTTCATTGGAAAATGTCAGAACTATAAGCAGATGTTTGCTGTGCCTGATAAATACAGTGTATAAACAACTAATATTTCAAGATGACTTATTGTTTTTTATGACTCAGAACTATTGTAATATACTACAGCGGCTCTGGAGAGAAAGCTGTAAATGACTCCTTAGGATTTCACAGCAAATCTACATGGGGAAAATGACATATGGAAAGAGAATTGACTTATTTCCACAACTGCAAGTGGCCTCCTTTTTGCGCCTTTTCATTAGCAATCTAATCCTAAAAGCATTAGGAGCAATTATTTGCAGTGGTGCCTGACATTCTAGGTCTAATTATTTAAATCAGTTTAACTTTTGATGGTTGACCCATTAGGTCAAATCTGTGTGCCCTTTGTTATATTTATTAAAAAAAAAAAAAAAAAAAAAAAAAAAAGAAGGAGGGGGGTGTCTTCAAACTTGCCACCTGCTACTGACATATCATTTTAGTTCTGGAGGAGATCAGCATTAAGAATAAGCAACCTCTTACATTTGTTACATTACATTCTAACACGGGTAAGGACACCCCATGTAAGTGCCTTGTTCTGTGGCATCTAAAATCCGTTGCTTAATCACGACAGGCTTGTGTGGCTGCAGGAGTAAGCAGGAGGAATGGGAGAATCCGAGGATATGGCAGGTTTTCCCTCTGTCCTGCTTCCTTATCTCCGTGAAATGCAGATGAGATGCACGTACATAAAAGGACTGATTTTTCAATGTTTGGTGGAAAAGCTTCCAAGGATCCGGGAGAGCTCAAAATCTTTAATGCATAAAGAAATAGCTCACGTTAGTATTCACATACGTTGCTGGGTGGAATGACTTATGGATGTGTAGATAGTAATAAGTATTGCAAGATGCTTGAAGCACTTGGTATCACGTGATGTGCTGTAGTGTCAGTGCTGAATTGTTTGGCAGAAGCCAATGTGTGACAAGGGGTGGGGGGAGAGAGGAGAGAAAGCAAAGGTGAGAGGCCTTATGCCAGTAGGGTACATGTTAAGTATATTTTGATTAGTCATTTAAAATAACTAGAAGACAACCTAATGCTAAGCAGTTTGGCTGTGTAATGGATTTAAACTCTGTAAAACAGCCACTGCAGCCCAAAAGTGGTGGTCACAGCGTAAAATTCGAAGTTGTGAACAGCAGATCTTGCAATGAGAGTTCCCATTTTCCAGCATCTTTACAGTCCATAGTAATTAAGAACTGTCAAACATAAACTGTATATTGCACATTCCTTTGACCTTGCAGAAAATAGTGTGGCTATTCTTTGAGCTCCTGCTGCCTTCTTTGATGATAGATGTAGGGAAACGGGATAATGTTTGAAAACCGAGGTGCATTTGCCTTCGTATCAGAACTGCTGTTTCTGCTGACTGCAGCATTTAACCCTCTCATCCAGTCTGATGAACATATCGTGGTTTGACAGGCTATTGGTAGGATGAGGTTGTCATGTTTTCTCTACAGAAACCCAAGTTTCCCATCCCCAAACCAAATCTGACTGATAAAGTGTATGAACAAAGCTGCATCTTCTGACAACAACCAGGGAAGGATGTTGCCACAAAGCAGCATTTCAGTGCTGCAGCTAATGTGATGTTGGAGTGGGAGAAAGCAAAATCACATTTGTGACATAGCCATTATATTGGCTGTATTGTGACAGGCGAAGCTCCATGGGAAGGGACCATTTCAGCATCAGCAGACATGCCTTCCCTGCTGGGCTTGGAGAAAAATTAACAAGGCTCAGCTGTGGGATTGCAACAACAGAGTATCAACCCAACCATAAGCAGGAGAATATATATTTAAAAATATAGATGACTTTCCCCTTGGTTTGGTGTGGATTGAACACCAGTGATTGAGCTGCTAGGGCTGCTTAAATTGGTTTTTGTCTTGCTGTAGTATGGGGAGCAAGGACAATGCATTGCAATGGGGATATCACTCTGCTGTGCAGTTGCTCATTGGCAAACAAACTGCATTGGTGGTTTAGGTCTCTTTTAATCGGTGGTGACAGTATGCTTCCCTCAAAAGCAGTAGAAACAATGTTAAAAAGGTGTTCCTGAGAGTTGTATTTTCGTGTTCAGTTAGCATCTCCAGGTTCCAGCAGGATGCCTGTTTTAAGCTGGGTTTCATTCCTTGAAGTGAATGTGTATTATGCTAGCTGTCCAAACTTGTAAGTTACTCACACTTCTTGTTTGTAATTCCTGGAAAGAAAATTCACCCTCCAGTGCTGGCTCCCACAAAACAAGGAAGAAATGAAACAGTGAGGTTAATCCTGAATTTTAAGCTGATACAAAATGAGTTGTTACAATAGCTGTAAAGGAAGAGACTACAATGCTACAAATAGGTGTACCTGCTGTAAGTGACAGGTGGGAGAAATTCTGTTCTTTTTCATCTGTGTTTGGATGACAGCCCAGTGCTGGCCACAAGCTGCAATCCAGGATTAGTCCTCACATAGTGTTTTCTTTCTATATATCGTATTTCTCATTTTGTTAATAAGCACAGCGTAGCATGCACTTCAAGTCAGCTGTTCTGGAGTGGAAGCGACAGCGGTTTGCGTTATTGAAATGATGGCTCTCATGCTTTTCTGGAGCCCGTATTGTTTGACCAGGGCAGGGCAGAGGGTGATCCTTGTAATCACAAATCCTAAACAGGGATTCTAGTTACTGATTTTACGTGGTGGAAAGGGCTGGGGAATGTAGTTTATCCAGGATTACATCTGTATTATATCACATTTTCGGATGTGCACCCTGCGGATCTGAAGGGGCTAAAGAGTGATCTTTGAAAACCTCGAGCAGGTGTTTGGAAATGGACCTGTGGTTGGAAGTTTCCTTCACTTGCTCCCTTGCTAATGGAGAAGAGACAAGCTGCTGAGCTGTCCTGCAGAAGGTGCCAGAAGACACATGCACTGACAGCTAAGCTGGGAGAAGAAGGGTCTGAGTCTTCAGCTGGCAGTAAGAATTGTTTAGAGAAGTGCAGAGAGTTTCCTTCTTAAAACTGTCATCTGGGAACTCCCCCAATAAAAGCAGCCTGAAAACAGGGTGAACTTCTTGCTTCTGTTGCTAAATGTTCTGAGAGATCTACGCAGGAGCTAGGAGCAACCCCCTCTTGATCTTCCAGCTTTAGGTACTGGATGGAGAAACTGGCCAGTGTCGTCCTTGCCCAGGTTCTGGATGAGAGGTAGGAAGCAGTTAGTGTCACCACACTGGCCTGAGGCATTTGCTGTCCTTCAGTCCCCTGGATCAGGGAGAAGAGGGGGGGCTTTCCATAATATATCAGTTTGCCCTATCCACTCCCTCCCCCCACTGAACCAAACACTGTGCACGATAAAATGGTCTTCAAACCAGTCTTTTGCCATGAGTTTGAAAAGAGATACATGACAGACTGACTGGGAGAGGCCTCATGGTAAAGAACCTGACTCTGCTCTTCATGCTGGGCTAGCCCCATTCATTCCTGGACTGGTTTAAGATGACAGGGGTGTACAGCAGATTCCTTCCTCTAAATGTATGCTCATGTCTCCTTGTATAAAGAACCATTCAATGCGTGGATTCTGTTTTCCAGGAGTCACATAAAGACACTGCCATGTAAGACTGCTCTTACTGCATTTCCATCTGCTGTCAAGATGCCACCAGCCAGTTTGACAGTTTGGAAATCTTTTCTCTTGTTCAATAAAGAAGAGAATAGAGTAATTTGCATTGCCAGTTTTAACTGAGAATTGAAATCAGACAACAAGAAACCTTATTTTAAAGCTTGCTTGTTTGCCTATGTGGTGGTTACTCTCCAGCAGAAAGACTGGATTTTGCTGGTTTGTTCCTATTAAAACATGTTGATGTGCAACTAAAAATAACTTTAAAGTAAATTTGGTGTTATTTTCTGTTAAGCAGGAGGACAGAGTTTAACACATTCAGGCTATGATCTAACATGCAAATCAAAACCAAAAGTAATTTACTATGTTATTGTCTCTGAGAAGTGACTCATGCAACTTCTTATGTAGCATTAAATGTGGTGAAATACTAAACTTGAATATTTTTAAGTGTTAAATAAAAATACTTGGAAACTATTTTCTTATCAAAATACTTGCTGATGACCTCCTGAGGTCCCTTCCTATGTGACTTATTCTGTGATTTTTTTTAGTAATCTCCAATTTGAATGCAAAGCAAAGGAAGTGTTCTTTGAGGAAAAGGGAACCAATTATTTCCTAGTTAAGTTGCTCTTTTATGAGTCTGGAACTAGCAGATCCTAATGTCTAACACCTAATTTTGATTTGGAGGACTGTAAGCTTTCCTGTCTTTCTGCACCTCCTCAAATCTCAATTTCTACAATCTGAAAGAACTGGCTATTGAACTAAATCTGAAAAAAACAGCCCCTATGTCCTTCTGCAAGAGGCTCCTGATGCAAAGGGTTAGTTAAGTGCCCAGTGGACGGAACAATAATGTAGTGGCTTTCTCTGTTTGGGGACTGATTTACCTCAAAAATTCACTACCAAACACAACTGAAGATTGACTTTTTTTAAAACAAGACATGTTTAAAAGAAGGTTTAAAATTATGCCAGCCTATAGTGAGACTTAGACTTGTGCTGTTTTTATTTCCCCTACTCCTGGAAGGATGAGGTGCTTTGTTATTCCTATGTTCTGTTTACCCTTATAAAGTATCCAGAATGGTCCTCATGGAACTTTTTGCTTAAAGTTCTCAAGTTCTTGAAAAAACTCTTTGTTCTTTTATAGGCAGTTCAAATGTTCTTGGACAATGTGATATTAGTGACATGTTTACACCCAGTCTTCAAAGAAAAACATGGGTGTCCTAGGCAGGGGAAGTACCTACCAAAGTTGTAGATTGGAGGGAATCCACTAAAAACTATAAATCTGTGTGCACAGCTATGAAGTACACATAGCCAGATCCACAGTAATGGGTTGCTCAATAATGGGAATTTTGGTGTGAAAGTTGTATTGCAATTCTTCCGATTTTTGGTTGAGTGTTTTAAAAGCAGTGTAAATGATGACTTGAAAAGTTTTACCCAGAAAACTTGGTTATAAGCACATACTTTTATGAAGTGATGCAGCAGTTGAATGTTTGCCCACATTTAATTCTTTTGGGTGAGTTTGTGGTCTAAGGAACTCTGCTTCTATCCCTGATTTAATTTTTCCATGATATGGTCATGAAGGAAGTTAAGCAACTTCAGTTTTCTTCGTCTTTAAAGTATGGAAAATACAATGTCTTTGGTTTGTCTTGTATATTTATCTTATAAATGCTCATCATATTTAAAAGTTTGCATAATGCGACCCTGACCTAGCAAGAGCCTGTAAATGCTGTCATCATACACATAATTCTAATAAGGCTTCAAAATGGTGAAGTTGCCAAAGGATTATGCAAAACCCACGCTGGGGGAAGGAGGCTGGAGAAGCCTGCTCTCCAGTCCTTCAGAAATGCTACATTTCCTAATTTCCACTGTAGTTTATCAAACAAGGCTTTCAAAATTGTAATGAAAATGAAACGTGTCAGCTGTAAATTGTTCACATTTTGCTACAGCATTGAAAGTATTAACGAGACTCGATTGCCCTGCAGTGAACACTGGGAGTTTTTGGAAGGTCTGTTTTGCACTGAGAATCCCTTCCAGGGCATAAAGAAAATAATAAATAAGCCCTCTCAGGGTGCAGCCTATGTCTCTGTGTCTTCCCTCCCCGGGTTGTGTGGTGCAATGCCAGCGTTCCGCGTGACGCAACAGTCTTGGAAATTCTTGGAAAAGCACTTCCGTTTGCTCTAGGTAAAAACTGTGTTGGCAGCAAAACTGACTCTGCTGTTTACAAGCTGGCAGCATTCTTAAATGAACTCCAAGAAAAGCAGCTTAATGTATGCGGTTCTGCATATCCATCCAAGATGCAGAGGTGTTTGAGGCTCTTGGCCTGTTATTATGGGCGGTGCCTTGGAGAAGGAATGTCTTGAGTATTTCCCCAAGTGAGGACCTCTTTTCAGTAGCTGTAGTCAGCTGGCTTATTCCAGTCAGGCTGGGTCTCCTAGTTTCTGGTTGCTACTTGTAAGCAATGGATTTAATTGTTGTATTGATATTCCTCAGCTCCTGAGTGAGGGAAAGAGTGACCTGAGTGTGGAGAGAGGACCATCAGTGTCATCCTGACAATCTCTATTTTGGTAGCTGAAACAAAGGGTTGAGTGAGAATTTGCTTGCCACTGATTTGTTATTTGAGTCTGGAAAAACCATTTAATCTGTCTATACCTCTCTACCTCTGCCTGTGTAAGGCTGTGATATTTTGAAGATGGGCTGAATTTCCATTAGCACTTAATGAACAGTAAATAACAGTAGTAGTTGCTATTGTCTAATATTTCACCCTGTTAATTGTGCAAGAGGATTTCAAGATGAATGCTGAGCTAATCATTCATGTCTCTGTAAGCAGAACCAAATGCACAGAAAATTAGTACATTTGATAGAGATGTAGTACTGGAAATCATGCAGTTAAAAGTTGCGTGGAGGTGTGACTAAAAACAGAGGACAGTCATGGAAGGAAAAGAAATATTTCAAGGGTTCTGCTGGAACAGTGATCACTGTTTGCCTAAAATATTTGCCTATCCAGAAAAGAGATCCCTTCCACCCAAAGATCTCAAAATGCTGTCATAATTAGTAATCCGTGACTTGCAGTGGTGTCTCTGGCATCTCCATGCAACCTTTTTTGAGAAGTTTATGACTTTCTGAAAGCTGCCCACGGATTCTTCCCTAACAGCACAGAAACTGTGGCCACAGACCCTGACACACCAGCTTCCTCCCCCAGTAGACACAAATACCTGATTAAGCACTTCAGTTTCTCTCTTTCACTTGTAAGAAACAAAATCGCCCCCTGCCTTCCAGATTTTGAGAGTTCCTCTGAACTGAGGCCTGGGCTACACGACACCAGCTGTGCATTTCAAAAGACTTATCAGTCATTTTTTACTGAATGCCCAGAGCATCTACTACCATGTGCCAGAGGCCTGGGATGTTCCCCATCCAGTAACTGGTTGGACAGGAAAGGGAGAAAGGAGTCCAGGTGAGTCCCAGCAAGTTTCCATGTGCATCTACACTGCCATTATTCAGAACATTTGCCTATTTGTGCTTGCTTCCTCCGTGGTTTCACATAGACTCAAGCTACCTCTGTGTTTATCTAAAACAGCTTGGGTTGTACCCTCACCAAAACCTCAAAAACCCAAAGCACCCTCCCTAAACCTTCCTGGAGCAAAAGCAAAGCACATCCCCTTTTGAGGTGGAGGGGAAGCTTCTTCATTACAATGGCTTTGACCATCAAAAGTGGCGAGTGGGAGGGTATCTGACAGTGTTAGTGCTGGAGATTGAGTGGCTGGGGTCACGTTTTTGTAAGTGAGAAGGTAGCAGCTGTCCTCTGAGGCATGCAGGACACAGCATTTCAGGGGAACTTGCAGATTTTTTTTTTTCCATAAGAACTGCTCCATGCTGTGCCATGCTGCTGTCCCACCCCTCCTCTTGTGTGCCTTGGGAGGGGGGAAGGGGCTGGGTGCCCATCAGGAATGCTGCTGATGGCATGGGCAAAGCAAGTCTGCCTGTGCTAAAGTTACCGATTACTGGAGACTAACCAGTCAAGTTTGTTGCTTGAATTTTGTTTTAAGTTTCCCGGTTTTTACATTTTTAAAGGAATAAGGATGGCAGCATCTCAAGTGAAGTCAGTGTAATGCCAGGATGTGGGATTTCTGTAATTCAGTGCCTGTCATACTGGTTTTTAAGAAAATACTTGAACTTAACGAAGTGGACAGATAGTATGAATGTGGTGGTTTTACAATGAAATAAAAAAATGAACAGCGCAAACTGGTTGTTGGTCAGATCAGAATCTTCAGGGAAAACTGTCTTTAATAGATGCCATTGTAACGGTAATGCTGCAGTTGGCACCAAAAATGAGATTTAACGCTATAAATGGAGCTAAAGCACATTGCAGCAGACAATATACTCCCAGGCCATGGCCCTGGCTAAAGAGCTTGCAATGCAAGGCACAAATAGGTGCCGTATAGATAACTGGCTGGGGGGGTCAGATTCTGCAAATGCTTACTCAGGCACTCTGCTTGAACTCGGTGTGACTGCTGGAGTAAGAGCTTGCACAATCCAGCCCTAGGAGTGGAGCTGGAGCCTTAGAGCTGTTGGGTAAAACAGAACTGCTTGGGGGGTTTATTTATTTTCCAGGTGCCTGGTGAGGTGGGCTGTAAGTAGGAGCCTGCTTCCGACCCTGACTCGTACGCCTGTTTATTTGCTGTAATCACCTGCAACCTGAAATTACAAAACTCCTGTGGATACACTAATGATGCCTTTGTAAAGTTTCCCTAGCAAAAATTCAAGTGGATTTGAAAAGCACACGCTTCTTTCAAAACTCTCAGCCACAAAGCTCAGCCCTGCCAGCCTGGTGGGCTGAGAACATTTCGGAAAAGGTCAGAGGGCCACATCGAATGCTGTGGGTCCAATTTCCCAGGCTGATTTGTTGCTTGAACTCTTTGAAGGTGGTGGAGCACCTGCAAATCCACTTCTGGGGATTCCCTTAAAATGTGGGGAAGCCTCCAACAGGTGTGCGGAGCTGGCGTGGCCTTGGCCCAAGCTGGGGAGAGGTGTGGCTGGGACACGTCTCAACCTGCACTTGGGCTGGAGCAGGGAATCAAAGAGGCTGTAAGTGGTAGCTGTTCTCAGCTCCTCTCGTTCCCCTGAGCACAGGGACGGGATGCTAACCCTCACCAGATGAATTCAGTGAGCTGTTCCCCACGTTTCTGAGCCTGGTAGGAGGTGGCAGTGGGCAGGGGAGTTGCTGCTGCTTGTCCCCCACTCCAAGAGGCAGCGGGTTGGCGGCCGGGGCAGATGCTGACTAATTGTATCAGGAAAGAAGTGGGAGGCAATAGAGCTGATTCAGATCCCTGCTTTAAAAACCCTGAGCCTGGCTGAGTGAATGCCTGATTAATGTATGTTCTCTTCAGATTCATTTGCTTTGAGGTCACAGTTCAGAGGCTCACGAGAACATGGGCAAGACGTGAGATGCCTCGCTGGGTGTGTGTCGCGCTCGCTGCCCAAGCGCTCTCCCTATGAAAGGCTTTGACACAGGGCAGTCCCAGATAGGCTGTGGGACTGCTGCCTTTCTGCTTGGGTAGGGGTTTGAATCCTTCTTTTCCTTAGGAGGCAGTTCCATGGCCAGTACTAAAAAGTTATTCCTTCTGATGGGTCACTGGATCTTTGTAAGACCTTTCTGGCTTATTTCAAACTTAATGTTAACAAAGCATTTCTTTTGCCTTCACTGAGAAGAGTGTAAGCACTTCATCTGAGTAGGGGAAAAAACAAGAGTGATTATTCATATTAAGTCAGTCTCTGCAGTGAATGAACAAAAAAAGTCCAACTGGAAGAATACATCAGTTCTACTGAGAGAAACAACTTTAAAATTCTGTTCATCTGCAGAAGTCATAGAGAAAAATATGTTTTCTCCATCCTGCTTCTTGTCAGAGGATTTGTCAAAAAGAAATATACATCCTTCCCAATCTAGTTTTTAGAATGTATTTGCTCTTTAAGAACAAGTCAGCACAGTAATCCTGTTTCATGTTAACTGCTATGAAATATGGTGTTAATTTTTTAGCCCTATAGTGGCAGGAAATGAGATTTAAAAGATTTTTTTTTTCCCTTGAGTATAAAAGAGTTTGGGAGCAGGATAAAAAAAAAAAATCCTTACAATCCTCTCTCTATCTTCATAGATTACTCTTTCAATTCATTTGTCTATTATGCAATTTGGTGTATGATTTTAACTTTGATAGTCTTTAAATACAAGTTGACAGTTCAGATCCCTCTGCTGGCTTCAACTCTTAGCCCATAATGTCTGCTTATTGCAATTCATGCTTTGGTTGTCTAACCTGTGGGATTCTTTGCTTCCTCCAGAGGCCTGAGTTGTGCTTTTTCCAACCATTCCTACATATTTGCTGTATCACTGTAATCTCTTCATTACCTGAGCTGTTTCTATTCCTATCTGTTTTCTCTGTCTCCTCCCACACAAACTGTGCACCATGTTTTGGGCTGTTCTTCATAGATATATCAGTAATTTCTTCACTCTAAGATATTGCAGAACTTCAGAGAGTCACCAAATAGTCTGGAGTTGTGGCATCTATCTGTGCATGGAGACTCTCTGCAGAACAGGATCTGTGTTTCAGAAGTCCTGCAAACACCCTTCACTTGAAGGCCACTTGGCAAAATGCCTTTTTTTTCCCCCTGATGTGTATGAAAGTGAAATCCCAGTAAATAAAGTATCACTGCAAATTTATTTAGGAACAGGGGAAATGAGGAATGTTCCCTCTTAATTGCAGGAAAATCTGGCTGTTCGACTGAGAGTGTCCTTCAGCTTCCCTTCGTATACTTTTTAATATTTTATTAATTTGTCTGGAACAGAAGAATCATATGATAAAGTTTTAAGGAAAATTCCAAAAGAGACAAACTTGAATGTGTTGATGCTTTGTCTTTCCAGATGCCAGTGGTTAGATTGAAGCTTCTGACTGTACAATTCCCATTTATTCTTGACATCAAACCTCCAGCTTATGTCAGAGTCTGCAGTTTCCAGAACTGCATATCCTTATGTCTGGCAGAAACTTGTGACTGATTGAAGGTTTGATATCAACTGCTCTTAAATCCCATTTGAATCAGTAAACTCAGGGGGCTGATTGCTAAGAGCAGGCTCAGCAGCTAAGGCAATTTGCAGATCAGATCCCTCCTGCAGTTGGGTCCCAGAGCCTTGGGGAGAAGCAGTAGATTGTCTCGTTCCCTACCATGGGCAGTCCTGAGCCTTCTCATTAAATTGTTCATTATTTGCTATACACATGTCTGCACTCTTTCTCTATGTTAAATATATGTGAGTAGTACTAGACATGAGTGTTCCTGTGCGGTGTAACTGAACTCATTTTTTGACATTCAGTTACAAGAGGAAAAAATGGGGTTTGGTACTAAGTGCTGAATAGCAGAGGCCAACTCATCAAGTGTTTCTATTGCAAAAATGCTAAGTCTGAATTTCTTAAATAGTGTGTGTCTGTAATGGCCCAGAGACATGACAGCACACGTGGAGCACATGAAGGGGAAGACACAGGACATGAATTTTTCTGCAGGTTTTAACAAAGCCAGAATCTTCCATGCCCCCTTGCTCTGCCACACAGAACAAAAGCCCCGGAGGGTTTGTTTCTAAAGTCATTTGAGAGCTGCCAGCACAAAATGAAAGCCCCAAGGGTTTCTCCAGTCATTGAAGGGGCATCCACCACCCATAAATGTGAAAATGCAACTGAGCTGCACTTTGAAAGTGAGAGGGCAGTGGCCTGGCACAGTCACTGGGGAGCCACTGAACTGTCAAAACTGACACAATGTGAAACTCATGAACTTGTGCTTAAGCAAGTTCTTTGTTTAACCAGTATGTGAATTACTATGTGCGGGTGGCTCTTGGGCCCCACATCCCGAATGTTCCCCTACCACCTTCCCCATATCTGTCCATAGGCCAGCTCCCCTTCGGGAACACTGCATGTGCCACAAAGCCTGCTAGAAAATCCCCAAGTCATGTCAGATCTGGGCATATAAGTCACCTGTCTCTAACAGGAAACCTGTTCTGATTTTGAAGAGGGACCTGCCCGCGCGGTGTCTGCACGGCCCCTGGGAGCGTGGGGCTGATCCCGGGGAGGCTGCAGGGGATGGGTGTGCAGGCCTTGCAGGGAGCAGCGTTCTTGCTTTCCCGGGGCCTCAGCAGCCCCCCTGAGCACGCAGGGCTGCGGTGCTGTGGGAGGAGTGGGAGGGCAGTGCCAGGTCCCCATTCATCTGCTGGCTGCCTGAGTTCCCGGCAGGCAGAGCTGCTGCGTGGCCACTGTCACGGGCAGTTGCACCTGATGTGTGGGAGTTACTTGGCACCTTGTGGATGTAGTTTCCCATTGATTTTTGGTGGAATTGATTTATAGAGCTATTTAACGGAATTGATTCTTTTTACAACTTTTTTTCCCCTCTTAAAGACCAATTGTTTTTCTTGAGTGATGGCTGCAGGTTTGTGTTTGTGTGTTAATATGCTCATGCACCCGCAGCCCCAAGTGTGTTCTCTGTACTCAAACTGCAAAGGAAAGTCTCAATCTCAAATGCCATCTCAAATTTTAATATTATATTTGATGTATGACCTGGAATAAATTAAACGTGCTAGAACTTGCAAGATGAAATGCTAGTGGTGGGTATAACCACAAAGCAGTGTTCTATTAAGCCAAGGACTGTCGAGAATGTCTGTTGTGGTTGTGTCTGGGTTATGAGTGGCTCCCTTTGGTTTAGTGTAGGTGGATATTTTGATTCGGCCTGGCTTGTGAACAAGAGGATGAAACTTCAGAATTTACCTACAAGAAGAGTAAGGCTCTGCTGACTTTTCCTTTACAAGCCTGTAGGTAGGAACCACATTTTTATCCTAAACCAAATGTTTTTATTGTATTTAATGTATTTCATTGACTGTCACTCCAAAATGGCTTGTATTAAGGAAATACTAAATACTACACCTGGAGGAATACAATGAGAAAGTGTGAATATCACAATTCTCTGTTACTATTTTGTACTGTGCAGGTCAGTTCTGTCAGTAAGTTTAAGTGGCAAATTTGTGTTGTGATTTTGGGCTTCTCTCTTATTTCCTTCCTTTCTGTCTGTCTTCTCTCAAGAAGCACTGAAATGAATGTGGGCAGGATGCTAGCTCTGGGTGGGACTCCACAGCAGATATGCCACCCAAATTTCCAGGTCAGAGAGACTTAAACATGTGTGCTGAGGGCTTAGGATCCAGCCAAGAACTGCCTGCCCTGATTCAATAAAATCATCTCAGAATTAGCCAGTGCCTAAGTCATACGAGGTATTAGTAATCAAAAAGTGCCTCCTTGAACAGCAAAGTGAAATGAACATCGACTGTCACAGTTGTTGCCTGTGATACCTGAGTGAAATTTGGCTCAGCAGTTTGGCAGCTGTATGTAGCACTAACTGGATCTTCCAAGTGGTGGTCTGATGTAGCCCTGAGCATGGAACATTTGGGTAATCTGGTTATCACCAGAGAAGTGACAGAGATAGAGTCAGCAGGAATCAACATCCTATTTGAATAGAAAAGCTCTCAACTTCATGACTACTTATCAAAATTTCCACCCTTGGCCAGATGTAATCTGGAGCCATCTAAAAACTGTTGAGAATCCAGTAGGACCCACTCCTGTGCATTTACGTGTGAGTTTAACAGGATGGCCAAGAATAATATCATGAGGATGCTGAGTGTGCAGCTGCTGAAGGAGTGGGTTGTACATATGAACAAAGCATAGCAGGAAAACTGTAGATGGTAGATGCAAGATGCAGAGCAGATAATAGCAGAGTATCCGGTTGTCTTGTATCTGCAACTCCAAATCCTACACACCATTAATTTTGGAAAAGGACTCCAAATGTAAGCAAATTGCTCTGACCCAGATTTTGAATTGGTAAAGGAACTTTCATTCACATGCAAGGCAATATGTGCCCTTTTGCAAAACATGGTATTTAAATGTGGCTTGCTTAGAGAAACTTCCAACAACAATCAACCTTCACTTTGTGTCCCAGAAGACTGCCAACACTTCATTCAACATCTTAGTGATCCCAAATGGCAGGCTTTGAGAGGGAAAACTATCGTTACTTTGTAAATTAAACCTGCAGCAGCTGAATTATACCATCATTTTACAGAGGTGTTTTATATACCACAGCCACGTTGTAAACTGGATGTTGTTTGTTTGGAATTATCCTAGTGATTTGTAGTCTGTCTCTGACAGATGTGTCTTTCTCTAACCATCACATGCCCTAAGCAATTATGCAGAGTTAACAAAACCTAGAGAAGGCAACTGCTCTTATCTGTCTTGCCCCATGCCAAGTCTTTGCCTTCCACTCTCTGCTGGGAAATAGTAGAAATTCCGGGCATTCTTTGGAAGGGAGAGGGTTAAGTTTAAAGAGAAGGGTATCTTGTCTTTCACCACTACTGGGGTGGAAGGATTTTAACTGTGCCTGCTCACCAGAGGTGCTTCATTATGGGTGTGGTGATATGGCCTTGGCATGCCCTTGTGGGATAGGTTGGACATTAAGGATCTGTGCTGCCAAGGTTCTTCTTTGTCATATGGTCAGATTCTGGCATTGTGATTCTCAGGATATCAGAAAAAGCATTTACATGAGAATACATGGTTTCATAGTTGGTGTTACATAAACTGGACTCTGTTTGGTTTAGATTCTGCAGAACCTTAAGGCTGCCACTGGGCTGTACAAGCACAATCTCTTCCCTGAAGAATGTCCCAGTCTAAATGGACAGTGTGGGCAAAAAGGGGAGAGAGGAAGCAGAGACACAACGAGATGCACTATTCAGCCACAGTGGTGTGACAGATGCGGAGAACTAGGAGGAGAACCTCAGCTCCTTCAGTTCCAGTTCACTTTGCTACCAGAACAGACTGCTGTTATTATAGCACTCTCTTTTGCATTCTTACTCTTCCAACTAAATTAGCTTTCCTTGCCTCAAGGACTGACACAGTCCCTGTAGAGTCTTCTGGCATATTTCAGCTACTCCAGAGAACTGGAACAACGAGAACAAACGAGTCACTGCACATTGACTGATCAGTGCTTACTCTCTGTATGTGAGGCTTTAGCTCGTGGCAGTGGAAGATAATCAGCTGAAACAGCTCTGTGCCCACGACAAAGCCACCGCAAAGTAGAAGTTGCTACTGGATTTGTGCAGCTACACGTCACTCTGGCTGCTTCTGGAGATGCCTACCTTGTGTTTTGGTCTTCAGGTTCCTAGTGCTGTGCACACACGGATGTAAGGCCAGGGAGTGCCACCTCAGGCTGCTCTGGCTCTGTTTTGGGGGCACCTTACCTGGAATGTGCCTGAGCTGCAGCCAGATCCAGTCATAATGGTGTAACTTGAGTAGTGTTCTTGAGTGTGTAACTTAAAAAGAGTAACACCTATGTCTGATCAGACTGAGTCTGACCTCTGGTCACCTACTCTCAGAATGCAGAATAGACCCCAGTTTCATGAGTCTCCTTGAGACAGAGTGGCAATAACAGGAAACAAATTCAGATTCTTACTGTCCCATACTCTGCCCTGACTCCATGTTATGGTTTTATCAGAAAGCTGCTGTGCTTGCCCACTCCAGCCTTGCTGTTGTTATAAATGCCTTCCCAAGCTCCTGCCTTACTAAGAGTTTGAGGGACTGCATTTCTGTAGTGCTTGGACATGGAAAGCTATGAGATGGAAACAAATATTCCTGCTCCCAAAGATGGTAAAAAGGACTAAACAGTTCCTTACTCTTTGTATGTTGCCTTGGTAAATTTAAGACTTCCGTGTATTAAATGATGCAATAGTAAATTCCTTACAAAAAATAAAATGTCGGTAATCAGATAATGGTTGCTCTGGTGCTAGTGGTAATGTGGCATTGAATATCTCTTGATTTGGCTGCCACAGTTCAGGAGTGAGGGGAACTGAAATGGTGTTTACTGAGCCAATAAACTTCTCACTAAACATAATTCATGAGCTCTAGCTGACTAATAACCAGGACCTCAATACTCTAACAGTTGGCCCTATACATTTTAAAACAAAGCTTTATTTGAAGTGAAAACTTCTAGAAAAATGAACTTTAGGATTTAGTGGCCTCTAATATTGTCTGTCTCTGCAGGCCATGAGAGATCTCATAACCAGAGAGTGCATTTTAAAATATTCCTTTTGCAGTCTCTCTGACCAGGGCTACAAGACTACTTGCTCCAGAGATTGCTTCAGCATCCTTTTTTGTTTGTTGCTCCCAAACTTATGGGAATCCATACACTTCTTTTAAAATAGCACTGTGCAGCCATTCCTACCCTCCTATTTATGTTTAAAAAGTGCTTCTGCTGACCCTTTGAATGCTCTGGGCAGTCAGCATGTCTTCAGCTACAAGAAAAAGGTGAAAAACCAGAACAAGGCTTACTCTCTTTAAGATGGCATTTTAAAAATTATTTCCATAACCTTTCTTACAGTCCTAGTTTGTCTCTGGAGAGATCCTCATCTGAACAGGTTTATTTAAACACTTGCTAGATTATGTAGCAGGATTTCCCTCCCTTTGCTCATGACTGAAGACCTGTGCTCCTGCAGGTTCGCTCAAGGAGTGCCCCTCCTTGGAGCTCTACAGAACTTCAGATTTGGATTTGTGTCAGATCCCCACCATTTCCCTGTGTATAGAGGAGTATTCTTGTGTTCTGTGTTTGTTTAGTTTCTCATGAATGAAATTTCCATTCTCAAAGAATCCCGAGCAGTTCTCAGAGGGGTGTGGGTGAGTGGTGGCTCTGCTCTATGGGGCACCTGTAATTTGTACTGGGAGTGGAGTAGTTCAGTTTTAAGGACTGGGAATCAGGTAATTTAGATTTCTGCTAATGGTTTTACCTTCCTGAGGAGGCCTTGCCACTCTATGCTTCAGCTTCTTCCTTGGATGGATGATGACACAATGCCTGCCTCCTGTCAGATGCTTTGAAGTCTGTAGATAAAAGATACCATATGAATGCAAAGTACTTGCCAGTTAATGTCAGCAAGTCATTTTGCTTGTACCTTTATGGAAAAAGCTTTATTGTCAGCTTACAATGAATGGATCTGCATATGCACCAGTAGTTCTTTCCCTTTTACTCAAGTCTTTTGGAGAATTATATTGACTAGCTCTCAGAAAGATGGAGGGAGGTTAAATACCAAGCAATAAAAGATTATTGAGGAAATTTCTTGTCAGGCGATACCTTAAAGATAATAGTAATATTTTGCAAAGGAAAGAAAATAATGACTATGCACAAGGAGTTACTGCTAAATACTGTCTCATTCCCTGTCTTTCAGGGATTATTTTCTCATGCAGATCTAAGCCTAGTTCCATCAATGCATAGAGAACTTCTATTATTATACACTGATTTGATAAGATAAGGTAATTAGTGTCTTGGTCCATTGATGCAGACCTCTACTGTCCAAAACCAACATTAGGTTATTAAATCAATTCTCATATTTGTTACAGTAATAAGATAAAATAGCATTATTTAGATACCGCTTGTCTAAACTTAGATAAGTCGTTCAGCCATATCTGTGTTTGCTTATCCACATTCTTCTGCTTTTGAAAACCAGCACGAACTCATGAGGTAGGTGCAGGCTTTGGATTTCCTGGGGTTTATTGTTTGGTGTGGCAAAGTCTTCCCTGTCAGTCATTTGTGTCCTGTCTGTGTGGCTCTGCCTCCCCTGCAGCAGATGGGCAGTGAGGAAATGAGGGCTCCAGTGGATAAAAGCAGCAGCAGCTGCTTTCAAGAAGGGTATCCATGAGCAGGCCACAAGTGAGATGGTGTCTGGGCAGCTAATCTGGACAGATACCTACTGGGAATTTCTGCTGACACACAGATTGGGAGACCTGGAAATTGACAGCTGAACTGGCACAGGGCCAAAGTCAACAAGGAGAAGAATTTTTAGGTAGAAAGACAGGTCTGAGTTTCCCAGATTACAGTTGTCTTGGGGAGCTTGGGAGCCTTCTGGCTCCAGACAAGGAAGAAAGAGGCTTTGCCAAGTGCCCATTTCAAGTAGTTCATAGACTGATACAGGTATTATTAAGGTTGCAGAGAATTGGTTTTGGAGGTAACCTTTGATGTGTTTTGCCTATTTTTTTTTTTTTTTTAAATTTCTTTCTTTTTGGCTGTAGAGGCACAGATCCCCTGGAACAATGACTGATCCAGCCTGATGTTGAGGGACCATAGTGTCTAGTGATATCTGTTTTAAATACTGCATTTTGTACTAACTTGGGCTGCAGGTTACAATTCTGCTCCTGGTTTTGTAACACATTTCTTTGCATGAGAACATCCTGCTTCTTGCATGCATGAGGACTTCCAGGGTGAGCGCTGAGCCCTGCTCAGCTTTGTTCCCAAGTTCTGTGGTGAACACAGGACTCTCAGAGAATGTAGAAGGCCAAGTTGTGCTGCTCCTGTGCAGGGCCAGATGGAGAGGAAGGGCTATTTAATGGGGCCACGTGTTATTGGAAATTGCCATCTAACATTCCTTGCTTTTCCCAGTGTGTTCTCCCCCTTCCAGGGTGGAATGCAGTAATTGCCATACCAGAAGCAGCCATGATCTCTCTGTCTAGCCTGGCATCCTTTCTCCAAGACAGGCAAACACCAGATGCTTGAGGGAAAGGTACAAGAACTCCTAAAACAAACAACTATGGTATAACTTGAGCATAGAGGAAGTCAGTGGTTGGCTTATGCCCTGAGGTGAGGGAGTTTCTGGCCATTACTGAGTGTTCTGTGTAGCTGGGTATTCTCTACCATACTTTTAAGCCATTCTTGCAGACTCCCCTGCCTTGAGCTGGGGACCAAGGAACAGCCCAGTTCAGCTGCACCTCAGGGCACTGTGCTGGAGTGGTCCTCAGTCTCAGGCTTTTGGAGGGCCACGTGTAGGACAAGGTGTGTGTGTGATCCTGCTCCACTCTGTGTTGCTGATCTTGTCGGCTGCTGAGCAGGGATCACTCTGGGCTGTCACTCACATGTTTATTTCGTTTGCTAGTTTTGAGATCTGCTGCCTTTTCTCGGTTTCCTGTTGTCAGCAGCCCTTGGCACTTGTGCTGAAGGCACAGACTGTTTTACCTGTTGCTTTTTCTGTAGTGCTCCATTTTGCATGGGTCTGTCCTCTGCTTTCAGGCCCTCCCACCTTTACCTGTGCAGAAGCCTTTCTGTGCTGTACACAGCCTTGTGCCGTATCCCAAATCTTCCCTGTGTGTTAGCCCTGATGAATATACTGAATATTCCTGATCCTTCAATAGCTCTTCCTGGAGAGAATCCTGACAGACTGTGTTCCAGGTGGTATTACCAAATGGCAGGATTTACTCTGTTCAGTAAAGTGTAATCTGAGCTCTCCCCTACTCAAACATGAGAGCAGGAGAGTTGGCTCCACTGGTGCTCAATCAAGGCCACCAGTAAGGGACCACCAAACCTCTACTGCAAGTCATGATAAGAACTACTCTCTGGTTCCCTCCCTCCTGGTGTGCTCCAGTGGCCAAATCTTTCATCACAAACTGCACATACAACAGCATGTCCTGCACAAGGACATTGCTGGTAACTGGTGTGAAACAGCTTCCAGCAGCTGCAACCAAGAGCAAGAGAGGCCTGGGTAGAAACAAGAAGGACCTCATGCAATGGCTTCATTGTCTGCTGCTGCTGGAGAAGCCAGTAATATGCAGGACCCGTGTTCACCTCGGGGGTGAGGAAGGGGAGAGTGTTCTTTTTAATTATGTATTGCTAATTCTTTCCCAACCAGCCAGCCCGGGATTTCCTTACATTCTGAGGCAGTGTGCTTTCATCTGTCTCTTGTTTAACAATCTGGACTTGCTTGAGAAGTTGGTTTTCCTTCTTGTGGAAGATTGCATTGGAGCCAGAGTGTTGTTTACTTAATATCTATAATAAAAATTCTTTATCCTTTTTATTGCTTCCTCTCCAGATCAAAAAGGGGTGGCATGGAAAGTAGCACGTATTCTGTAGGGAAGATCTTTTGGGTTCTGGTAACTAACCATAGTTACCAGACTGCTCTCATTTCAAGCAGTTGGTCAGTCCCCCTTGTGCTACCTGGACTCCTCTACTCTGTGATTCTGCAAGCTCTCACAGCAGTCCCAGGTAAAGTGGAGCAGAGAGGTTGAGTCTCTTTTCCTAAACAGCAGCCAGAAATTTACCATTACTTGCTATTTTTCCTTTGTGAAACTTTTTCTGAGCCGTTTGATTAAGAAATGTTGTGTTCAAGCAGTGAGCTGGGTTGTGGTGTTGTATGACCCTTGATGAAGCTTTAAAGGTCTGTACTGCTTAGGTAAGCTGGAAACACACCAGGTTGCTCACAACAGCACAACAATCTCACTTCTAAAACTTGAGAATTACCCCCTCTGTTGGGTAATCAGATTAGTAGCTCGTGGAATGGTGGAGGTCAAATCTAGATCCAGGTCCATAAACAGACTGTTGCAGATGTGGCTGGGATCTGGTGTCTGGCTTTTCTCCAAGTAATGACATGCATGTTTCTTATGTGCTGTTGCCTCTTCCCATTTTTTTCCCATTTTCAGTGTTCTTTTTTCTTCTAGTATTTTAAACAACACACATGCCCTGGTAGATTGAAATAAAAGGCAAATGCAGAGCTAGAGGTAGGTTTTTCTAAATGCAGCTTGGGATTTGTAGGCATGGATAATTAGAAAAATAGAACTGATACGTTTAGTTGCCTCATTTCTAAGTGAGGGGGTAATAGGCATTATTTAGCATGGAACTGGGGAGACTTCCCATGCCACATTCAGCTCCAGCATACCATGTAACTTCATCATTTGTTCAACCCACTAATACCTGCATGGGCATTCTTAGAATTAAAGTGCTCTTCATTCAGTAGAATGAGATAAAACAAATTAAAGTTCCTTTTAATACTGGATGAATGTGTTTGCACAGAGATATAATGTGGTTTAGTTAATTTGCTTTAAATTCACAACTTCAGTTAATCGGAATTTAGTTTCCCAAGTCCTGCATGCAAAGACATCTTTATTTAGGAAAAGCTGCTGTTGTGGAAAGAGCAATGGACTCAGCCCTGTCCCGAGGCATTCTGGCATGCAGTTCACCTCTCCAGAGACAGAGACTTTCTGGGCATTAGCAAATTGTCTACCACATCCTTTTCTTCTCCTCCCAGAACTTCTCTGTGCCACCTCCTACAACTGAGGTTTCTGAGCCATTATTCTACTCTGAGTAACTTGCTCTGGTTTTATTTGTGTGCAGCTGAGGACACAGTGTTTCAGCCACTTGCACCACTTTGGAACAGGGGAAGTTAAGCTGGTCCTGGAAGCAGCTGTGGACGCAGCCTTTGGTTTGAAAGACCTGTCCAGTGGGTGTTCACTGCCCAGGCCAGGTACAGAGGTGGAAGCAGGGTGGGGAAAACTCTCTACCATGGCAAAGGTTTGTGCAGTAAAACCAGACTTGTGCTGTGTATACTTGGAAAGCCTAACCATGAGAACAACTGTCTTGGCAGGTCAGAACTTAGCTCAGAGGTTTGCTCCTGAAAATAAGTGCTTTTTCTCCTTGGAAATGAGCTTGTTGTGTACACTTTTCTTATGGAAAGAGAAACTGGTCACATGAGTTGAATAAAACCATTTAGGACAAACTCCTAAATGAAATTTGCTGTTTGCCACATGCAAGGAGTGCTGGACCATGTGAACTCTGCCTGCAATTCCACCCAGTTCAGTTAATTGGACTGGTTTCCAACTCTTGCTCTAATGGGAAATTGTTCATGGAATCATATTGTCTCATGGGCTGCTGGTTTTGCTGAGAGATCAGCTGGAGAGGGATCATTTGGATTCCTCTAAATTTTTTCAGTTGGAATTTCCAGTATGTTGATCATGGTTGCTATGAATAATGGGTAGGAGAAAACAGAATAAAAATTGCTGTATTTTGCCCCACCTGTGGGTTGGAGTACAGAGACAGAGAGACACAGGGGAGGGGAGCTTGTTGTCTGTGGGCCAGTTCATGAATTCATGTTCCTTCCACCTGGCCAAGTCATACCTGACATGCTGAAGTCTCCAGAAGCCCTGAAAGCATCATGCACTGTGCGTGTGTACTAAAAATAAACTTATGAAAACATAATTTAAAAACACCTCTGGCAAAGCACATGCCCAACTGAAACTTGCCTGGTGAAGGTTGACTCAGGGGTGTAGGAAGGAGATGGGGTAAGAGCAAGTGGGAGGAAATAAATGGAACCTGCTGTCAGAGAAAAGCCACTTGTTTGTAATTTTCAGGCTGTCCAAGCTCTTGGCATGTGAGCTTTGGGAGTTCCCCAGTGGCTTTCTGGATGTTTGCCCTTGGCATGCGTGTTTGTGCGTGAACTGAGCACTCAAGTATTAACAAAGCTGCACGAGCCGGGTTAGCTAACCTGTTAGAAAAGGATCTGATGTCTTGGAATCGTGGTGGATTCTCCAGTTCTAAGAATCCAAACAGCTCCTGCTGACAGTCTCCAATCAATGAGACAGACTAATTTCAACAAGTCCTCTTACTGAATTTTTATGTGTCCAACCCAAAGTTTGGGTAGCTGCATCCTTTTTTTTTTTTTTTTTTCAAATGGACAATACTTTTGATCTGCACAGGGCCAGAGGAGTTTGGGGAGATGAAACTCTTGTAGGGTAAGATACTATCCCTGATATATCTGTGGAGGTATAACCTGCACTGCTGCTGCCTCAAAGCTGGTCTGGCTTACTTCCTTGGTTTTTAAGTTGTATGAAAACATGATGCATCTGCAAGCAGGAAAAGGAGCCTTCTAGACCAAAGTCTCTTTTGAAGGGCCACTAAGGGGTTAAAGGCATTGCCCAGTGCTGAGGAAGCCTGTTTCAAGGCAGGCATTGACTGGAATAAGGTTTTGCTGCAGACACAGGCTGATGTGCTTGCAACAAAGATTGCAGGCTTATCAGTAAAGATAAACATGCAAAGGCTTCCAAACCCCTGTGTCCCTGCCACTTGTTTGGGGTCCTTTTTCAGAGACCAAGAGAAAATACAAGATCTTCTGCAAGATAGATGCCCCTTCCAAGAGGGCAGCCAGCAGACTTTGTAGAGGCAGAGACCATGTATTACTGTGTGGTTTGGAACAGGTACAGGAGGTATTAGTTTACCTGATTCAAAATAGTACTCGAGGCCTTGCAGTATCATGTGGGGTTGGCCCTTTCCCTTCATCAGTCTTTTGCTGAGTGTCCAAGTGCTGGACAATACTGGGTTTTGTTACCTTCACTTAGTTACTTTCCATAGCTCATTTCTGCATGTGGCTTTGTGCTGCCAAGCACCTTCCAATCTTTACTACCCATTTTTTTGTTATTTCCCACAAATGCATTGGATGTTACTTTATTTTAGTCCTGGTGCTGAGAGGAGGGAAATGTAGATAGTGTTTCTGTTAAAAGTGCACAGGATCAGCTACAGAATTTTTGGGCACAGAACAGACCTCTTGAGTTGCCTGCATAAACAGTCACAATGGTATAATTAGGTATAATTATGGTGCAGCCTTGTAAATAATACATGTTTCTTTATTTCCCTCTCTTTCTGCTGCTGTCACCAAACACTGCAAAGCAGGAGATGCAGAAATCAAGCACCTGGCTTCTTGAGATCCAGTTCCAAAAGTCTGCACTGAAAAATACAGAAAATATTCCAGATGGGTGAGGACTGGCACTCTGTCCAGGAAAGTCTGTGCCATTCTGCAGGCTCAGCCTGGGTCCCCCTGTTTTGCCACCGAGTCTGATTGACACTTACATGTGTGTGGCCCTTTTACACAGTGGTGGACTTAAGTTTGAAAATCCAGACATTTTTGGACTGTGACAACAGTTGGTATGGTGTTTCAATCCATATTTTAGCTTTTAAAACTTAAATACATTATTTTAAAAGGGAGTATAGCAACTTATTGCAAAAATCAGAGAGGAAGACAGTTTATAAAAACAATTTAAAAGTTGCTCCCAGTTGAGCGAGTCTTTGAATGTGGAAAAAGGGACTTGTACAATTTCAAAAAAATTCTCTTAAACTTGCAGTGTGATAGATAAAGCTCGTTCTGAGAATGTGAAAATGTGGGCTCCATGTGCTAAAGCTATTTGAGAAGAGGTGTGAGTGAAGGGGTTGAGGTTGGTGTGAACGTCAGATTTCCTGCCTTCTGCACTTTCTGTGTCGCAGCTGCAGCACGTTCATAGTGTGGCCCTTCTGGTAAAAGGGACTGTGAACCAGCCCAGCCTTTCAGGAAAGGACTCAGCTGCAGCCAGAAATTCTGGCCAATCGCAGGATAACAGGAGGAAGAGCTTTGTTACTATCCTGTGTTTGATCTTAGCTGCTGTTTTTTCTGCTCTCAGTAGCATGCTAATGATACCTGTGGGAGGTGAAAAATGGGTGAATTCCTGCTAGGGTGCGGACAAGTTCGCAGTTTAGTTCTTGTCCTCTTCTTCCCCTCTGGTAAAAATTTTGGGGGCTGTCCCAGATACATAAATAGGAACTTTTTTCTTGAATAATTTTCTGTCTTGCATCTGCTGAGGACTCTGAATCAGAAAGGCAGTAAGCAGTTGACTCAGTTTGTTTTGTCTCCTCTCCCCCTTTCTTATGTTTGAAATTATGAGTATTTATGGGAAATGACTGGCTTGAAAGTCGAGGACAAGTCTGAGCTGCCTATAAGCCATTCCTTTGCTACACTTCAGTTTTTCCCTATTTATTTTAAAGCTACAAGCTGAAATGCCAAATGCATCTTGAATCCTACTCTGTTTCAGATGCCAGAGCTGCCAGTTTCACACTTCTTACTTGTGGTTCTCTACGTGTTGTCCCCACCTTGGTATCAGAGGACCCAGCAGGGTGGACAAGCTGCGCCCTGGGTCAGAACAGGGTGATGGTGAAACAGAGGGTGCCAAACTGGAGGCAAATACAGCCCAGTGTCTGCTGCTGCCCAGGGAGAGGGACTGCAAGTCTGAGATAAGGGGTGGGAAGAGACCAGGAGAGATGGGTGGGCCCCCAAAGGCCCGATCTGGATGCCAACATATCTCGTTCCAGCTTTGCAAGGAGCAGCATGCCAAGTGCTTCAGAGGGAGGGCTAGTTGTGGTTTGTGGTTTAGGGAGTTGACACAAATAGTCTGTGAGCCCTTTTTTACGGGCCTGCAAAGGAGTGTTCTCTCCAGGGAACTGGAGCCTGTCCTCCTTGGTGTAATCCTTTCCTGCTTAGCAGGTTCGAGGCTGTGCTCAGAGCAACCAGTCATGACTGTGGCAGAAAGGCTTAGGAAGTGGGGTTTAACATCCTGCAGAGTTTGTGCTGTGTTAGAGTTAGATTAGGATGGACATGTCTGTAATTAAACACTTGGGTCTGGGTTTCTCTTCTTCAACTGCTGTTGTAAACCAGCAGTAACTTCTGTGGCTGGCAATCGGTAACAATATTTCTGTGCCCAAGAACTGTATGAGCCTGGCTATTTTTTCCCTCTTTCTGTGAATGCACTGTGTAACTTTTTTGTGGACAGAAAATACAGAACAGCATGTTGACCTTCATTGCTGATCAAACTTCAGTTGCACCCAGATATAACCGATAGCAGGTCTTACCTGGTTTTGCTTTCTGTCAGGGCACATAGGTGCTCACATGGAGGGGAAGTGAAGGACTTCAACAATATCTACAGCACAAATGCCTGGATGGAATAAGAGAAACAAAGTGTGTCAGAGGGGAAAATGCATTGCAAATCCTTCAAATTCAATGAGAAAAACATTCCTATAGTTCAGGTATTTCATTCTGCATGCAGGCTGATAAAAGCCACCCAGATGGAGAGAGATCACTACTTAGTACTAAAAGACCAGCACTCCTCTTGGCCTGTCTGTGCTCTGTGTACCTGGCAAAGCACGGGTTACACTCATCTCCCAGCCTGCTTCCCTTCCAACTGGGAGTTCTACAGGCATGACCAGAGGGAATCCCAGTGATACTACAAAGAAGCCTGTTTGCTTAAGAGGGCATATGTACATCTTTTAACAATCTGGTTGTGTACCTCCTTTGTGGGAGGATCCCTGACCTTATACAGAGTGCTAATTAACTTAATTCTGGGAACAAGAGGTGGTATGACCTTTTCCAAAGTGATTCTTTTGGGCTAGAGTTTATAGAGAGGTATCTGCTAGGACTGATGCCTGGGTTTGCTATAAAAACATTATTCCTACAGAAGTGTAAAATTCCCTGGTGTGGCTAGGGGAAGAAATTAACTTCCTGTCTCTCTGGTTCATGTTCATGATTCTTTGTCTAAAAATTGTTGGCACTGTGTCCAGACTTATGTTATTTAGTATCAAAACACAGTTACATTTTCTGTCATACTTTTTAGCTCTGAACACGGCAAGAAGATCTGACTTATCAGACTATTGTTTTGGCCATCACTCACCGTACTGTGAACATCCCATATTTTACAGACAAATTTCTTTCTGGGGCATTTTTTTTCCTAGCTATCAAGATGTTACTTGTCCTGAGCATCTTCCAGATTCCTCCCTCTTTAGCAAAAGAATTGGTAAGGACTCTTAATGCCATCTCTTCACTGTGCTCCCTTTGAACAGCTCAGGGACACAATTACAACCACCCCAACTGTGCCTATGCCATTTGATTTTTGTTTTCCGGTTGCCAGCACTAAGCAATCGGTCCCGGTTGTTCCAGTGTAGACAAAACCAGAGGCAGCTACAGCATTGCCTCAGCAGCAACTGCAGAGAGCAGAGCTTATGGAGACCTGCCTTAGGTGAGCAGGACAGAGGGCTTTTGATCTGAGTCCCCTGAGGAAAGGAAAGGGGAAAGGAAAGGAAAGGGAAAAGGAAAAGGCAGCCCCCAGGAAGGAGGGAAGTTGCTGCAGATCCCCTGGCTGGCCACGTGTCAGGCTCACAAAGCATCTGGGCTGCCCTGGCTGCAGAGGAGCAGGCAGAAAGCTGCCCATGGGGTCTTACAGCTGGGGAGAGGAAGAAGGCAACTGATAAAACTGAATTTTCCTCAGGCAAAGAAAGCTCTTGGGTCTCTGCTCCCTGCTGCCTTTTAAAAAAAACAACAACAAAGCAACTCTACNGGACCCTGAGAGAAACAAGCAGTAAGCACCTCTTTGGAAAACCCTGGCGGAGCCCGCGGCCATGCCGCATTCCAGAGGAGGCTGCGGCTCCTGCCCAGCTCGGGGGCCGGGCCGCAGCGCTGCCCCCTCCGTGTCGCGACATGCCCGCGCTCGGCCCCCGCAGCATCGGCCCCGCGCGGCGCTTTGTGCCCTCCGAGGACAGCTCCGTGTGTGAGGGGCCGCCACGCTGAGCTGCGAGCCCCGCGGAGCGAACAGCTGCCACGTCCTCATCCCGCCGCTGGTCGCGGCAGCGCAGCGGAGCTGGGAGGTTTGCAGCAGTCGAGTAGGTAAGGGGTATTTATTTGGATGGAGATGAAGGGAAAAGACCTATTTCCCAATTGGTTTGACCCCTATTTACAAAGATCTAGCAATGCATGTATGTAGAAGAAATATCTACATGAGCGAAAATGTGCCCTGCTAATATTAAAAGGTACACGGTGGAATTTTGCCTAAGGATAAAAATGTAATTTTAATTGAAAGCTGCTGTAACTTGATAGGGAATATCCACAACAGTCTCGAGGATCTACTTTAAAATACAGTTAAACACAGAGACAACTGCCACCACTCTGTCTCTTAGAGCTACATGTCCTCTTTGATCCATCCATGGTGCTTAGGATTCCTGAGAGACACACGTACTGCCAGTAGTCTGAGCTCATTAATATTTATATGATACCTTTCATCTGAAGATGTGTGCTTGGCAATTATTAATTAAAACCAATTTCACAACCCCCTAAAATTTAACTCAATTTCATAGCTTACAAAACTGAGACCCAGAAAGTTTGTGTGCCCTTAAATGAGACAGAGATTAGGAACTTGGATGCTTTGCTGCAGGGACTCCTTTCACCAGTAACTTTTGACAGGGCAGCACAGGTTTCCTTTGTCAATAAGATGCACTATGAGCCTGTACTATATAGGCAATACTGAGAAGGTGAGTGAAAGAAACCTTCTCTTTCTTGTGGTTCTTCACACAGCATTTGCCTGCGTTTTAGAAAGCCTCTTTAAAAATACAACCTGGAAATTGTTTGTCAGCCCTGCAGACTGGACTCTGAATGAATATTTACTTGAACATGTTGAACCCTTCCCTAGCACATTGTATTTTAGTTCCCACGTAAGAGCAGATAGAAGGGATGGTGGGCTATAAACCACATCAGAAGTGGGCCCTCTCCTCTCAGTCCTTCCTGCTGCTTATGGAATGAAGGAGCTTGGCTCAGTGTAAGACTGATAACAGGAGGGAGAGCTTGCCATGCGATTAGACCAGTTCACTGTAAACACCTAAGTTGCACAAGTGGCTCAAACTTTGATCTTTTTGTTGTGGAAAAGAAATCTGAGACTCTGAAACCTGCCCTCAGTCACAAACAAGGAGGTGGACATTACTCAAGCCCAGCTGTGGAAATGTAAATACAGTTAAATGTGATCAAAATGGAAACAGCACTTCTTCCTTCCCCATCCCCTGCTCCCCAGTGTGCAGAGTCTGCTTTTACCAGGGGCTCCTACTCTGACTTGCCCAGCTCTGTTTGTGAATGCAGACCCCAGTCTCACACCTGAAACGCCCAAATCCAAATGCTCCCGAGTGCTGTCTGGGATAAGGTTTAAGCCACAGGTGCAATTAAGCTTTTAAGTGGTAAGCCTGTTTGGTTAGGGGCACACCTAGAGCCTGCAACAAGCTGGGGGAAAAAACAATCAGTCTTTCAAACTGACAGGTGGTTCCTGAAATACTGCTGGAAGGGTTAAGAAGAAGCTACAGCACTTGTAATTCTCCTGGTATTTACTGTAACAACTCTCTAAAGGAGCTCTCTGTGGATACAACTGGCTGTCCTAGTGAGGTGGGACTGGATTTTAATTACAAATCTGGTAATGGATTATCAAAATGATGGTGTTGCTAAAGCTATGGGCACACTCTTCTTAGTCCTCTCTTCTGTTCCCCTCACACTCTTCCTCCTAAATGTGCCTGGGCAAACACTGGAGCAAAAGGATAAGTTTCACAGGAGTGTAGGCTGTTAGCCTGTGGTCTCTTTTCCTATTGGCATTTGGGGCTTCGATTAGATTTATACAGGAAAAATGTCATAGCAGGTTGTCTGGTAAAATGCTGGTGAATGTTTTAAGATGCAAATGTTTATAGGTATTCAATGAGTGCGTGAAAAATGGGGGATGTGAGACTTGAGCAATTCCTCAACATTCTGACTTCTTTGCACTGTGTCACAGCTTTGCTTTTACAATCATTAGGACAGCATCAGAGACCTTTGCTTTGCATGGCCTTGAGTTCTTGGGCAAGGATTTAAACATGGAACAGTAAGACACGTTAGTGAACATGTCCTAATTAGTCTCTGCCTTGGCTACCACATGCTCAAAGGCCAAGCCTTACCTACACTGTGCCTCTCAAATGCCTTCAACAATATAGCATTTTATCCTAGTCTAGACAAAGTCTTAAGGGTTACCTTGTCTAGTCAACAGTCAACTAATCACTCCTTTTAGTGGGAAAACTGCTTTCCTTTAGGATTGTTTCATTGCCTGCTTTTTCTTCCTTGGTGTCTCTTTTCTCCTCCTTCCCTCTGCATACCTTCCCTGCAGCAACTCCTGTTCCATCTGCTCTAATGTAAGCATTAACTATTTAATTGCTGATTAGGAAAATCTCATCACATGGGCTTTGCAACAATATTGGAGTGGGAGGCCGAGGAAGGAGATGTGCAAGTTCTCTCACAGGCTGACCTGGGAGGGCATTAGTCGTTCCTGACGCCATGCGGGTGTTTAACATCTCTTCAGTCTAATGGGTACAACAGTTGAATGGCATTTGGATGTACCTGAGTTCTTGTCATCTCTTGCTGCTGAACTTGCTACTTGACCTTGAGTGAGCTAGAATGAGGGCAAGTACTAAGTGCTTTTTGATTCTTAAATGCAGAAAACATACTCATGCAAACGACTAGTTCCTTTTCTTGTATAATAAAAGACTGTAGGGTTTTGGGATCTTTTCTTTAAGTTTCTGCACCAGGTTGCACAGAATGAAATGGGAAGCTGGAGGAGATCTGCAGTTCTCCAAGCAGTGAAAGCCCTTTTAGCTCTGTGTTCCCAAGCACATATGGGTCTTTTACCCAACTGGCTTACTTCCTTGTGTGATGCAACTTCAGCTGGTGGCCCCTTCTCTCCCCCTGGCATCAACTATTCTAAGCATCCTCAAGTTATCAGCATTTCAGCTCCTCTTTGCACTTCCAGTACCTTGTTGCCACAGTGGGATGTTGTCTGTTATAGGATACTTGTGAAAACTCTGAAGACTCGGAGGGAACTGTGGGCGATGTGGTAAGAAGAGGTGTGCAGGTGGACTCTGCAACCCACGTGGTCGGTCTCTGCCCTGAGGACTTTCTGTGACTCGTCATAATTGCCAGTTTCTCACTTGGTTTTGCAGGACCCTGAAAGTTGTGTTGGAAATGGGAGTTGGACCTTTTCCATTCTGTTATGAAAGAGAAATTTTTTGGCTAACTGGAGACCTAATGTAATTGCCATTGTAAAAGATGAGAAAATGGTATTTTAGCAATTAGCAAGGGAAAGTATTTTAGTCAGACTGAAACTATCTTCTCATTTGCTTGGGGAGTTTATTGTTAACAGATGTTTAATTTCCATAAGCAATTAATATTTGGAAAGCTTAACAAATATTTATATACATGTATTTTACTTCAGTGAGGGAGTAAGCACTCACAAGGTCTCCTCAAAGACCTCACAAAAATCAGAACTGGCCTTCTTGATGCTTTCAAGTAACAGAAAGCTGTGTATGTAGGACAGCTCAGAGGAGAGCGAGTATATATATATCTGGTCATGGAATGGAAATAAAGGGCAAAATACCTTTGAGGAAAGGGACAAAACATACCAATATACTTCTTATGCTGTCTGCCTCCATCACTTAGAACTCCCATTTCCTCTCCCCCATCCCCACCTCAAAATAAAAAAAAATAATAAAAAATTACCTTGAGGAAACATCCTTGCAGATCACGTGGCAGCTGGCAAAGGCTGCCAGCCCTTCTGCCAGAAGCAGCTTAGATTCCCAAAGCAAACTGAGTTGAAATTCTAGGCATTAAAAAGCTAAAGCAGCTGCCTCCCTGATGTCCTGGGTCGGACTCTGATTTCAGTTTCACTTCTGCTGGATCCTGGGTGAAGTTTTTGCTATGGTGTAACTGAAATGAGAACTGGGGCTGCTAATCTTGACACCGGGTACCCAGTGGTAATCCATTTGTTATCTCTGTTACATTTGTGGGAGCACACACACCCACTCCCTTTAGACTGCAGTAATTTATTTGGCCTATTTTATGTCTGATGGTCACTTGAAACTGTACCTCTTGCCTGTCAGCAGCTGTAGTTGTTTTGCTAAGTGACTATCCAAAGTGAGACTTCCTTGTGCCAGTCTGTGTTTCAGGCACTGTCACCAGAAATCCAGTGGTTCTCCTTCTCTCCCTACCCCTCCCGCCCCCTTCAGCTGTTTAGATTTCAGGCCACATGGCTCAAATGAACGTATGCTTGGAGTTTGCAAAATGGCTTGAATGACAGGAGAAATCGGATCACACAATGAGAGTTCAGAGCCCAGCCACCAATTGGTACCGCAGGAGTCTGCGGCTCCCTTACGCTCATTATTGTCTCGGCATAACATCCAGCAATGTGTGTTTCTCACGTCCCGCTCTGAAAAATGGGAGGGCAATTGAAAGGAGCAGGCAGAGGAATGTCCCCCCGGCCCCGGGCGGCTGGGCTGTCAGCCCGTACTTTCCGAGGTACCCCCGGGGACTGCGGGTATCGGGGTGGGGAAGGGCCTGCACACCTTATTGTGCCTTCTTGCTTACGCTGGAGAATCTCCAGCTTATCCTGCCAGTGCAGTGACTGCATGTGGAGGAGGGGGAGAGCTTGTGTTGCAAGCTCTGAGAAAATTAGTTGTCTCTATTTTATCTTTTGCAAGCTGCAGCACTTTTTTTTTTTTTTCCCCTCCCCTCATCGCTTCCCCCTCCCCATGTGAGTGGTATGTCTGAACCATATCCTTCAAAACCAGTTTTCTAAGCAGATTAGATGGGCAGCAGAGACAGCTATGCAATCAGGCAAAAATGTGCACTCTAGCCTTCTCGTGCAGTGGCCAGAGCAGTAAGTGTCTACCACCTGCATTTTTTTGCTTCATTCTTTCCCTTTCCTGTTACTCTGCAGCACTGGTGTCTGTCACTGTTGCAGACTGAAACAAAATGCTCATTCTGGTTCTTAATTATATAAAAATTAGGGAGAGGAAGGAAGTTGGGCTCCATGCTAATAGTCATTACCATGAAACGCAAAGTGTGCTCCTGAGCTGCCGTGCTCACCAAGCAAAGTGACATTTGCTCCCTGTGAGTGTGTTGAAGGGTAATCTGGGGATTACCCTCAGGTTCTCTAATACCAATCCTCCCCTGACCAGTCTGGAAAACCAGTGTGTGAGTCTACTGCTCCTTCTAATTCAGTGCACTCTCCTGGACTGCCACTGCCTGTGAATTTGGTCTCTTGTTCCCCCACGTCTTTCAGTGCTTCCTATCAGCCCTGTTGCATGCTAGGAATCTGACAATAATGGTCTTCACCTGCTTTGAGATATCATGGGAACTCTGAAGTGTTGGTATTGGTTTCACGTCTGGTCTCTTACAGGACAACTAGCTGAATTTAGGATTAAGCTCTCCAGACAAGTTTGGAAGCCTTATGGCTTGTTCAGTGTGGGTGGAAAATGGGGATAGGTTAGTGGGCTGAGTGGCAGACCTGAGGAAAAGAGAGTTGAGTAAGTTTTGGCTGCCTTCCAAGAGAGGAAACAGAGCAGAGTGTCCCAGGACCCATTTGTTGCTCCTCTGGAGTAGATGAAGGAACCCAGAGCAAGGTGATCTCTGAGTCTGGAGAAGCAGGGAAGAGATGTTGTATGATAAACCTGGAAAAGAGGACTGAGATTGAGGTTTGGAGAGAAAAAGAGTGAAGGGCAGAAAATAAACCTTATATTTTATAAATGGGGCGTGGAGAAGGAAAGAAAGAGAAACTAACCTGAATACTTTGGTGTGCTTTATAGGGTAAGAGAAAAGCTACCAGACACCCAGACAAACAAAGTTATGTTTGAAATATTGATAGAAAACTGCTTTAACGTGTTGGCATGATGCACTTCATTATCTTCTGCTGATCCCTCAAAAGTAAAGAATTACTTTGAGAAGAGGAAAACAAGAGAGACTCAGTCTTGCTGGCACTAAAGGGGGTGAAAAAGTGGGTGGAAAGCTGGTTGAATGTGTCAACCACAAAAGCAGTCGTTGAGAATTTGGGTTTTAAAACACAAGGAAATCGTGCAGAGATATCTTTCACACCGACTCGTAAATAGCATCTCTGGGTGTGCAGCACTGCCAAATTTACCCTCGTTACAGGGGCAACTTACAGTAAGTTCCCACCAAAGCCATGCACCATCTGTTTGAATTACTTAAGAGGAAAGGTTCATCTCCTTATTCCCCTTCTATTAGATGTGACAGATTAATGTCTTTGAGGGCAGATGACTGTTAGGCTAAATCTTTCTCTGGTTATGATTCCTTATAACTATAAAACAGTCACAAGGTTATGGGGTTTAAAAAGAGAGGTTTATTGCAGTTTCCAACACTGAAACTGCAGGCTAAAGTGTCTCTCCTTTTCCTTTTTTTTTTTTGAAAGTAAATCAAATCCATACACACACACACACTCTACCTTCTCTCAGATATACTGACCTGGGGGAAGAACACACATTACAGGAGTAACATTACAGGGTCTACAGGAAAATGGCTAAAATAGCTTTCTGTGAATATATACTAATGCTCCTCTGAGTCTTTTCCACTTGCTTTAAGAATTGCTTGGTGGGCACAAGTTGGTGGCACCCCTAACATTTGGGGCAGAGCTTGGAGCCACCAGCAGCTCCACCAGTACTTGTTTCTACCCAGCCCTCATAAAAGCTGTGTCTGTGCCTTGGCTGGAAGCAGCAAGTGATCGACAGTTCAGACATCTGTTGCAAACACTCTGGTTCAGTACTTGTCAGACTCTAAACTAGTTGTTAAACTCAGCTGATGAACTAAATCCTGCAGTCCTTGGGTCACTCCAGGAGCTGTGTAGGAGGAAGAAGGGTGCTGATATTGCTATAATTTAAGTTCCCTGCTGAGGAGATCTCTGCAAGAGTGAGCTTTGTTCACTGTATTATTTTTAAGGCGGTTTGTGAGAATGTGGTCAGTAGGAGACTGATCTGAGTTTTTCTTGAAGTGGCTTTTTCAGGGAAAAATATAGTTTCTTTAGAATGGAAACATTCTTTTCCCTGGAAAAGCCCAATTCTAGCTTTCTGATCACCTGTGAAATAAATAAACTAGCTTTTTACCAGAAGCATTTCCTTGGCCTGTCTGTGCTGCCTGGAATACCCCTTTGCTTTGCTTTTCTGTTGCTGGGCTGAAAGGTTTTGCTTGGGATTGGTTCAAACATTGTGTTGGATTCTGGGTCATCCTTGACTGCTCAGAGAGCTGTTGTCTCATGTGCCTGCCTTCCTCTGCTGGACTCCAAGGGCCTTGGCCTTCCCTTGTGGCAGTGCAGGTCTCCCAAAGGCCGTGCTGTGCCAGGAGACCTCGGAGTGTGCTGTGGGAACTGCTGTCCAGTCAGGCAGTCTGGCCCAGAAGGGAGCCCGGGGTTACCAGGCTGCCAAACTGCAGTGGCTGAGGCGATGCAACACTGTGGGAATAAAAGCAGCTCTAAAGTGTACTGACTCAGAACAAAATTTCTCAGGTCAGGTCACCAAACCAAAATGAACCAACTTTGGTTTCAGTAATGTAAAATATTCCATTTCAAATGACACAAAATGTACTGGTGTTCAGAAATAGGTTTCCTTTTTTTTTTTTCTTTCTTTTTTGCTTTTTAAACTTGTGAACTTCCGTTCTGCAGAGTCTCTAATTTCAGTTTTTCTCCCCGAATTGGGATGGGAGCGAATGTTGAAATACTGGAATTTCTTCCTTTCTGGGGAGGAGGCAGCTGATGAGTAAGAGCAAGCAGTTTCAGGGCTAGGAGAGCTGACTCTGAAGCCCTGTAGACTGGAGCAGAGGGATGAAGGGACAGACAGGTGAGGGAGGGAAGTGGGAGACAGGAATGAGAAGCAGCAATGAGGGGGAGAACAAGAGAGTAAGGAGGAGAGGGCAGGAGTTTCTGTTTGGCTCCTGGGCTGTAGGAACAGCTACGTTTTTGTGCTGTGTTACTGTTGGCCCTACTGAGCTCAGCACCTCCTGCCAGGCTGAGTGACCAGCAGACACTTGGCTGGTGCTGCACTGGGAGCTCCTGTCACAGAGGAACTTGCCAGGAGAAGTGGAGCTGGTGGGTCACAGCAGTGCACGACCAGGCACTGCTGCAGGTTTCACTTCTGCTCATGGAGCAGTTGAGTGCTCATGGAACAAGGGGTGGATGCAGGAGCCACCAATGAACACTTCTGAGTTCTCATCTGTGCTCTGAGCAGGGCACTGCAGACCCTCAGAGTCAGAGACTACCCCGGCCACTGAGTCGTCTTCTGACAGAAGAGGAATACTGTTTCCTGGTGTGAGTGGGAAGAGGAGCACTAGTCACCATTCCTAACACACTGCAGAGTGTTTATTATGCTGATGTTTTTATTATTTAGCAGGTTTCTTGACTTTTTTAAAAAAATATACCAAATTGATACACTCCATCAGCAATGCCCTCCAGGAATGAGTAGCTAATTAGAGAGCAGGACTTGTGAAAAGACAAACCTGGGTTATGCACAGAACAGGTTTCTCCAGTATTTATTGCCTACGTTACTGGCCAACCTTCCTTGTAAGTAATAGTCAAATAATCGGCCTGGGTCCTTTTGTGAATGGTTTGAGTCTGTGTGGTCCCTCCTTTGTTAGAGCAACTCATGGTTTCTGAAAGCTTCTGCACCCCCTGTTCTGAACAGCAGAGCCTGGTGGCACCAGCTGCTTCTGCCTGGAACAAACATTTGCATGTGACATTAAAAAGAAAAAAAGCTAGTTTCAAAATGTATTTTCTTTTCCTTTCATTTTTCAGCCCTTCTTAAAACTCTGGAAATATTTAGAAGATGAATACATTTAGCTTTTGCTACAAGCATCTTTTAAACAAGAAAGCTTGAAGAGGAGAGTGAAATCTTTCCTTCAGAAATAAAACAGCAGCCAGTGTTTGGAAATATTTTAACAATAGACCATATGGGAGTCCCAAACTATTAAGCTTTATTATTCAGAAGGCGGAAAATGTGGTTTGATATTCAATTGATATACAGCATAAATGAGAGCCGCAAACTCGGCTCCCTTGAGCTGGGATTCAGATGTTCTCTTGAATATAATAACTAACACTTTGGCCTAGTTCCACAGAATGCATCCAGCCTGCTGATCACAGGCCAAGAAACTGTAGGCTTTTTTTCCCCCCTTCCCCTCTCTTCTCCAAAGTACTTTCCTCTCCTGCCAGTGTGAGCTTTTGGCCTGAATATAAATCTCCTGATAGTGGATGCATACAGAAAATGGGGAGGATGCTAATGGTGCACAGCAGTGGGGCTGTGTGTGTGCGTGTGTTTGTTTTTCTTCTGTTTTAATGATAAGGTTTTCCCTTCACGATGTGCTGTCAGGGAATTAGATTGGTCATCCTGGGTGGGAGTGTTTTTGTTCTTTTTTCACTATTTGTTTCTCAGTGTTGTGGGAGCAGGTGAACGTCTTTTGGGGTTATTGTGAAGTGGTGCCAGAGACCATGAGAGTGTGGAATTTATTAGAGGGAGAGAGAGACTGGAAAAGGTTTCAGTTTCTTTTTCTTCCTCCCCCCCTCCCCGATTTGACTTGTATATATTTATAATAGCCCTTTCCCCTTTCTATCACATCTCTCATAACTTTCTCTCCTGTGGGGAAAAGAATCCACAGAAGCTGCTTATAAAATAGTATACTCATGGACTAAGAGTGCCTGTATGCAGTGGGAGACTGATAGTTACACAGTCACTGTGATCAAGTAATGGCAGGCTGGATCACCCATATTTGGACAGAGGATCCCTGATTCACTCTGGGCAGGATGGACCAACTTTGTCACTGTGAAAATGGGAGGTGTGGCATGAATCAGGAGTTGCAGGAGCACAAGAGATGGTCTTGTGGGTCTTGCAGCTGAATGCTGTCCTGAAATACTGGGCTCTGTGCTGTTTTGTGAGAGAGTTCCTTTGGGATGCCAGTGCCAGCCTTAGAAAGAACTGAATTGTGGCCACTGAAACTCTCTGCCCTTCACCAGAACCTGACTGCCTGGGCACACCTCAGGCATGGAACATGGTGCAGATGGTGATGTTCAACAGTCATACTCCACCAAACCATGGTCTTACAGTCTCGAAACAACCTTGACAGAGTATGTTTATCTGTTCTCTTCCTGTAGCACATGCAGCATGATGTGGCTTTGTGTGTATTTTAAGTTGTAGGTCAGGAGTTTTCTCAGATTTTTTTTTTTGTGATGCAGAACAAGTATCTCGAAGTTATTCTTCCCCCAGTTTCAGGGCCAACATCCTCAGCTCTGTTAGGTCCTATCTTTTTTAGCCCCTCAGAATATGAATGAGCCTTCTCTGTTGTTTGTGATTTCCCCTTGGGAGGCAGGAGATGCCAGCACTGAGCTATCTGGTATTTTTCTCTGGAAGTGTGATGAGCCCAAGAAAGACTCCCACTTTACGTGTGAGTCCAGGAATGCCTGTAATACAGAACACTGTAGAGAATATAAATTATTCATACTGAATGTGAAGTTTAGTTTTGGCTTCTGTCTTTCCTCTGTTTTTCTTTTCAGTTGTTCATGATAGCTTGAATTTTCCATGTTTTTGTCTCAACCCACACTCAAATTTTTTCCTTTGGGGAAAACTGGAGCAAAATCAATTTTAGTGCAGTTTTTCAAGCTTCTTTGACTTGCACTTACATCTGTTTGGTGTGGGGGAGTGGAATTTTATCATAAAACATTTGATTTATATAACGTATTCAATAAGCATCGAAGATGTGCCAGGTACTTTCTCAGCTCTTTTGGATGAGAAATCTTGCAAGCTAAGAACTTAATAAACAAAGAAGTTCCAGAACTCAAAATTTCCCTGCTGTTAAGGTCTCCATATATCTAAGGAATAAACCAAGCTGGAACAAAGCAGATTCTGGGACTTGTAAAGTACAAAGCGTCACATGTAGTACTGATGAGAGCTAACATGATAGGAACAGCTGTTTTTTTAACATATTTCTTGATCCTGTTATCTGCCCAAATTAAACCAAACTCAGCTGAGATGTGTCCATGCAGCATCTCTACTTTCATTGCAACTATGAATCTTTTTTTATTGGTGAAGATGTTGCTATGAGTGTATGGTCTTGCACTAAGGGCTCATCCAAACAGGATCATTGAATCAGACTGAGGTAAGTTACAAATCTGTGTGGAAGAGCTGTTCTTAGTTCATCATCCAGGCGAAGAGGTGATTGGGAATAGTTAATAAGGAATAGCTGTTCTGGAATAACCCCTTTTTAAGACAAACCCTCACTCTTTCTGTAATTGCGTTCCAGGGAGCTATTCTGTACTGAATCAGCATGGGATAGAGTGCCTAGAAGACGTTCAGCCCAAGCACAGCTAGCGGTGAGTGGGGCAATGCACTCCGGGATGCCCTGGTGCAACTGTCACGAGTGAGCACAGAACAGCAGGTCTGGCTGTCTGTACATCTCTCCTGAAGGCAACTGAAAGTAATAAATCAAAACCATGGTGCAGAGGCCTCTCTCTCAGTAGAGATGAAGCATGAGCTGCCTGTTACTGTCTGAGCATTAACCTGGTGTTGCGGACAGAATTCGTGTCTCAACTCGTAACTGATCACAATTTGATTAAATGTTGGGGTGTGGAAAGGACTCTTGTGCTTTTTCCCAATGTGTGTATTTACATCATGATGTGGGAGCAATCGATTTATCAAACCCATCTGATTATTCAATAGTGGGGAAAGACAGGTGGTTGGAAGAAAATGTGTAGTGTTTTTAAGCTGAATGGAAAATTGGTTTAAAAGAAATTTGCATGATTTTTTTTTTAATGAGAACCTACACTAAGATAATCAAGTAAAGGAAAATCCAATAATTTCTAAGTGTCAACAACTTATAATGCCATGAAAATTTTCCTGCAGAGTAAAATTTTGAGCTTGTCCCTGCCAAGGAGGATGGGCTGGGGCAGAGATGGTGCTCTTGTGCTTCACTGCATTGTAGTTGAGATTATAGTTGCTGTTAATTCATAGCTCTCCTGACTTTTGGAATTCATCCCTTCCCTTAAAAGGGAAGGTGGCAGCCTGGAGTGGAGAAGCTCCAATTGCAGCCCTTTGGATGTTAATCCACCCCGACTTTCTTAAGCCTCCTACTTAAATCATTATCTTAATGAATCACCATTGCGGCTATCTTCAGTGCTACACAGGAACATGCAAATTTTAAACAGCCTCGGGGAAAGCCCTTTTTGTCTTCAGACTGCTCTGATACTTGCATTCAGATGTTGCCGTGATAGGTACCCTGGATACTCCGTTCTGCCTAACCCCGTGGATAGATCCTGGGGTGTCGCTGTTCCCGGAGTGCTCCTGCTGGGCAGCTCTGGGGCTCGCCCCGAGAGGGGACGGGTGTGATGACTCTGGTGCTGCCTGTGAGCTCCAGCTGGAGCTCAGGCGGTTGAAGCCACATCGCTGCAGGCTCATCCTTCACCTGCAGGAGGACAGGGAGATAAGGGAGTGAGGATGGGGGGCCCTCCTCAGCTCTGCAGCTGCCATTTTGACTTTGGGCAAGTTTCTTCACCTCTTCACTTGACTTTTTTCATGGCTCGAATAAACCATGCAAATGTTTATGGGTCTACTAAATTTTCTCCCGAGTAGTTATCAAGGAATTTGGTACAGTGGGAAAATTACTGGTTCACTAAAAAAAATTAACATTTGTTTGAGAAAGAACATAGGGAAGCACTGAAAAATATCTCCAAGACTTTCAGTATTGTGTTGTCCAAAGTTTTCGTTGAGGAGTCAGGTTGGCTACACATTGAGCTTTCCCAGATGATCACTTGAGAAATGTTTACTTGAAAATGGTGGGTATGGAGAGGGACAAGTATAGCTGTTTCTGATGGCAAATACTTGTGGTTATTTACAATATGTATTGAAAGATTTGATTCCCATCAAACCAAGAGCTGAGGATGCTGTGTCATGCAAATATCCTAGATGATAAGAAGAACTGTTCTCAAATTGCAAAGTCAGTTCATCCATTTTCCCTTTTCTGTGGCTTAGGAGTAAAGTCCATTCGCTTACTATGGGTCTATTTCTTTACTATAGGCGACTCTTCCTCACCTGTGGTAGTTCTGCTTCTGGAACAATGGCAGGAATAAATGTGAAAGATGACAAGAGAACAGGGATCTTCTAGTATCAGCTAGGTGAGGACCATTAATAGAACTGAACTTAAATGCATTTTCTGTGCTGTCATTATCGGTTGTCAGTTCCTGTTGGGAGAGATATGTCCACAAGAGGCCAACACATTTATCTGAAGGAGGGCATCTTCATTCTTCACAGCTCAGTCTTCTCTGAAGCAACCTGAGCTGGAGCTAGATGCTTTTAGACTAAGAAGAAAGCAGCTTCTCAATTGGTTACCAAAAAAAGGGGATGTGAGCAGACAGTACGTGCTGACTTTTGCAGCTCAAGGCTGGGACAAGAGTCCAGTGTGAGGCTGGAGATCCTGTCTGCTCCAGGACTGTGCACACCTTCCTGGAGAGCAGCAAGGAAGTAGCCCTGTCATGTGAGGATCTCAAACTTTCTATCCTGCCTGGTGTGGCTCTCAACAGGCTGCTCCTTCCTTGTAATAGTGTTTAAGACACTCCTTGTAAACTGCTTTATGGTGGTAACTTTGCTGCTTATTGTGAGCAGGCTGCTCTGTTCTCTGCGTTGAAGCTCCTGGCTGGTTCTGATCCCTCAAGGATGGCAGCATTTTATAGTACAGGAGGTAAAGTAACTGGGGAGCCATCTGTTGGATTCAGGGCTGTGAGAAGTGTCAGAGTAGGGATTTCAGAAGAAATGTCAGAAGGGATTCATACCTGTGTATATAAATACATATGTGTGCATACTGTGTGTACATTTCAAAAGAGGAAATAGAGGTGACTGACATTTGAGGCTGAGTGAAAAACTTAAACACAACTTTTTCTCATTCCAGTCTTGGAAGTCGTGATGATGGGTGTGGGCAGGTCTCTGGCTGACTTTCTGAATTCCCTTTATGTCAGAGCTCCAGCAAAGGATTTGATGGAATTTCTCTTCCTATTGAGTAAAAAGAGTGTTCTGTCTCAGGTTAGTTTTCCTTAGGAAACAGAAAGAAAGGGATTCTTCTCCTCAGATCTTAACACACCCGATGTTATTTTTGTAGGCAGTGTGCAAAATATTCAGCAAATGAGATATCCAGAAGGAAGGTTTAGATTTTGACATGCTGAACTGGAGGACTTTATTGCCCCAGCCTTTGCATGCTGTCTCATGCTCGTGGGTAGTTGTAGATTTTTGGTGATGCACAAAGGCTGTTATTCCTGTAGTTTGCTCATTCAAATTCAGAGGTTTGTAACTGTGGAAGTCAAATGTGTCTGTGCTATTATTTTGTTAAGCTGTTTTGAGCTTCTTTGTTAACTGCATGTTCATAGGAGTCTATACTTGCTCAAGTTACCGGCTTGGTTTTCTGGTCAGGTATGCTGGGATTCACTGTTTCAGTTCATAACTTTGTTTTGTGTTATCTTTCTGGTGATGTATTACAACTGCCTCTCAGAAGTTTTGAAACTGGAGTTAAACAAACTGCTGTGTTGGTTCCTCTCAGTGTTGGCTAATTCAGCAGCACTTGAGCTTGCAGGCTCAAGTAAGAAGCACAGAGGAACCTCAGACAAGCACTGTGACTGCAGTGCTGTGGGAACAAGTGATGCACAGAGCACTACACAGGTAGAGGGGTTTTAATCTGCAGGCATGTCTATCATTAAGTTTAAGGGCTTTTGGAACCCTGGTAGTTCAGCCAAGAGAGAGGAGATAAGCCAAGCAATTATGTGGAGCAGCTCTATTTGGTGAAGCATGTCTCCTGGGATTAGCAGAGGCTCATGAGGCAGGGTAGTGATTTCTGCATCGCGGTGCCAAGTCTGGCTGATCCTTCAGCTGGGAGGAAATGCTGTGCTCCCTGAAGAATCAACAAACTCTCTGGATGTTTACCCAAGCTGGTAAACCAAACAGAAACCATCAGTGTGCTGCTGGGTAAATCCCTGGTGTGCCGGTTTCTTAAGGGCTGTGCAGTTCTGATCACCCCCTCTCAAAGGCAGTGGAGGGCTGGAGAAGGTCCAGAGAAAAGTCAGTCACTGTGATTTCTCTCTTTGCCATGGAGAAGAGATGACTTATTACAGAAATTGCAGATGTCTTATATTGTCATGAACAGGGTGGGGAAGGAGAGTAGGGAGTGATGCTTCATGGCTCTTGTGTTTGCTAAATTGATTCAAAACAGGCAAAGCAGAGGCACTCTGTCAAGCAGAGTTACCACGTGAAACTCATTGCCACAGGGTGTTACGGATAGCAGAAGTCTAAACAGATTGAAAAATCGATGGAGGACAGATAAGTTCTTATTAAAAGTGATGGCCTGGATGCAACCCCTGGATCTGGAGATCTTTAACAATTGCACAGGGTGTAAGAAGGCAAAAGACTGCCTGTACCTCTCTTTTACTGCTTTTCCTATCTCTTTGCTGCCTTTTTTTTTTTCTTTTTCTTTTTTTACCTATTCTGGCTACTCATGAAGAACAGACAGAGCTAGACCTTTGCTTTTATAATATGGCTATTTTTATAGTTCACAACTAGAAAGGAAACCAGCTACACTGCAGTGCAGGGAACTAGTTTTGCCTTGCAGCCCACAGGTAATGCAAAGCACACTAAAATGAAGAGAATTAGGACCCAAATGCCTGTAAGTGTGTGTGTGTGTGTTATAAAATGCTTCTGTAGCCTGGTTTCTTTGGTAAAATTCTGACTTAACAGGAAGCTGAGCTTGTTAAGGAAGCTGTAAGTCACTGCAGTGTTTTGAATTATTTTTCACACTTTCTCTGCTCGGTGCTGCAGTCGGTCAAGTCACCTGATAACACCCCTAACGAGCTGACTTGGGTGTTTTAACTCGAGTGGTAGTGACACCTTGGGCTGGAAGCTGAAGAAGGTTGCCCTGCACAGAAGGGACTGGGGAGCACGACAGGGAGGGGAGAAGCAGAAAGTTGGGACGGAGACTGAAGAAGAAGGCAAGATATCCAAATCTCTTGTATATGCAGGGCAGGAAGGTGTAACAGAGAGCAGGGTTTGTAGCCGTGAGTGCAGCAGGGACAGTCAGTTGGTATTTGGGAGGTGAAAAACTCAGTTTTACGTTTCGCTAGACGAGCGTACTGTAATACAGCAGTGCCTCCTGGCAGGGAAAGCAATGTAATGTAAAGCAACACCGCGTGGAAGAGCAGTTGGAGAGCTGTCAGAAGCTGAGCAGCTTGGAACGCGTCCATGTGAACCTGGAGCGGCGCGCCCGCTGCAGCGTGGCAGCCCCGGTCCCGCGGTGCAGTCACCACCGCGCAGCGCGGCTCAGCTCTCCGCAGGAGGCTCATCTGGGCAAAATTGGGAGAGTTTCGTTTTTTTGTAGAGAGATTTCCTCTCCAGCTCACAAAGCCCTTTTGAGTTCATATGCCAGGCAGCCCTGGGGCAGTTTGTACCTGTTGGCTGTCACTGCATGGCACACCTGAGTACTCCGGGGCACGAGGCTGCCTGGGGCAGCAAAGGGCTGGAGCTCTCCAGGGTGGGCTGCAGGAAAGCTGCTGAGTCTGATCTGATGGGGCAAACAAGGGAGTAAGAACTTTTTACAGTTTGTGTTTCTAGAGTGCTTTGGTGCAGGGCATTGGCTTTTATTCCAGTTTTCAGATTTTGTATGTACTTAGCAATCTTACTTGTGGCTTTTAAACCTTCCCCTTCTCCCTATCCCCAGCATTTTGTTTTCCTTCAGATCTGCCTTGCTCTGTGTATTGCCATTATAAATTGCTTGGAATGATGGGTCTTGTTTCTTACTTGGAGCCTCTGGATACTATTAACAACTAATTGATGGAAAAGCTTGTTTAAACATCACAACCCTACATTACGTTTTAAATTGCCCTTTGAGGTGGCTGAAATGCTACTGAAAGATTACTTTTCTTTAATACTGGACATGGAACTTCATTAGGGAAGGGATATAGTGTTCCTACTAGACTATTTCTGAGGTACCAACTCATCTTTCTTTTAAAGGAGGGATGTACAGTTTTATTCCCCTTGCTTGCTTCTCCCTCCACACCAGCAAAATAGATTTTTACAACAAGGAGCAAAGAAGGTTTATTGGTTTTATCCCTTTAGTGCATCCAGGCTTTCTTTTTTTCAAACACCTGTAAGAATGGAATGATTCATTCTATATGTTTGCCATCAAACCCCAGTTTGAGACCAGCAGTACTGGTAAATTACCCAGGGGGATTCTCTCCAGGTCCAAGCTACACATGTGACTGTTGTCCAGGATGATGTCAGAGCAGGGCACCGTGTCTGATACAGTGCTACTTCTCCTGTTGTAATCACATCAGTCAGATTATTGGATGATTCACCTGTGGTCATGGGTGAGCTTGAAGGGCTCCTCCACCATTCAGAGACCAGAGGTACACACATGAGGCACCTCACCTGGCTCAGCCTGCTTTGAGATTGGCTGAAGGGGCTCAGCTCTTGTTCAAAATGTAGCTGGGGTGTGTTCTGTCAGTGGCAGGGAGTACTGTGAGCCCACCATTGGGTCCTCAGGTGACACCAGCATTCTTGTCACATGCTGAACACTGTCAGGCTGATGTCCTGGGTGATGGCTCCTGCCTTTAGGAACAAATGCTTCCTAAAACCATTGCTTTGGTATTCATGCAGTCACAGGGGCACAGTGAATGTGTGGACTTTTTATCCTTTGCCCTCATATTGTTCCAAGAGAGCAGCCCACGAGCTCATGGCTGTGGCTCGTCACTAATGAAGTGTTTTATCCAAGGAAATGCTGTGGCCCTTCCCTGGAGGCTCTGGGAGCACAGCTGGGCTGCCCAGGGCTGAGCCCTGGCAGGCCAAAGGAAAGACTTCATTGCAGGTTCCCTGAGCTTGACAGGGATCTGTGCTGGCAATTAACGTGTGAATTTTATAAATGGAAGTGCTATCTTGGGAAGGAATAAACAAATAAGGAGCTTAGAGCAGAAGTGGTTTGAGAAATGTCATGGATTGTGAAGACAGAGATGAATTTGGAAGTAGCATTGGGAGGGCTTAATGAAAACCCATTTCTGCTGTGCTTTTTGCATAACACAGTGTTTGATCAGGTCTGTCCTCTGTTTCTCTGCCATCTTCCTGATAGCAAGTTAAGCGTTGTCTTTTGAACTTGGCCCGCATGTTAAGATTTTTTATTAGGGGAAAAAAAAAGTTTCCTGTACTATAAATTGCTAAACACAATGTGGGCAGGTGCAATCACAGCCTCTCAGTACGTACACCAAGAAAAGGGAAGCAGAGCGTGTGTTGTAGGAAATGGAACCTCTGCTCTTGCTGGTTTTCAGTAGTCTTGGTTGGAATCTGTGGGTTATTGTGCAAAAGTCAAGTGCATTGTAGATGTAATGACTAAAAGCTACTGAATTGAAGGCTCTTTTTACTAACAGTAATAGGAAGAGAAATTTGAAATTACAATAGCTGCCTTAAACAATTTTCACAGGTCTGGGTGAACTTAGATTTGTCTTTCTTTAGGCACTGCTTGTTTTCTGCCAGAGGTTTAAGGAAAGGCAGAACACTCAGTTTCAGAAAGTCTGTTCCTGAGCACGAAGAACAAGAGTTTGTTCTGGTAGATGCAGCTGCTTTTGCAGGTAGACCTTCAGGCCATTTTTGCAGATTTTTTTTTTAAATTATTATTTAATGCAGTGAAGGATTTCAGTTGTGGGAACAGTGAAAGCCTAAGAAATTTGGGATGCTTGTTTTCCTTCTCTAAGCCGGTGAAAAAGAAACTAGGTCTAATGGGAGGCAAGCATTGGGTAGCTCTAGATTTTGAAGGACAAGGCAATGAGAATTTTTTAAATCATCAACTACAGCTCACTCTTTATTCAAGAGTTTGTTTTAAATGTTAAACATGTTTGGACTTAAATGTTTAGTGTGCTTCATGCAAAAATGAAGTAAAACATTCTCAACAGATGGTTACTTTTTGACTTTTCAGGCACTGTGATTCAAATGAGGAAAAAGAAATTGTCTAATAAAGTCACTGACTTTTTATTAAAATAATAAAAGAAGAGAAAATGTCAGTTGGATAAATACCTGTGAAATGGAATAAACGTTTCATTTGAAGATAGTGCAGCTCTGGTTAGCAAAAAAATAATACCAAATTGAGAGCAGGTTACATTTAGTTGCAAATCAATACGGCTTAGCAGTTACCAGCCACTGATCATACTTTATAAAAATTACTGGAGTGTAAATGTAAAACAAGATTAAAATTGGGAACTTTCAATGACTTTTATTTGAATATAGTCTTTCTCTACCACTGGACACTATCTGAATAAATGAATCAATAAGTAAAAGCACACTGAGGTGCTGGCATGGCATTGCCATGGCTTTTCTTGTATTGGCTATGGTGGGATGCACAGATAAGAGAAATTCCTTCTGTGTGTTCGCATGCAAAGTCATTAATGTGACAGTTGATCTCTTTTTTTCTTCCCCTCTCTCTCATCTGCATTGCACTCCCCCAAAATGGGGGCAAGTGACTTTGTCATGTTTTACATACTTGTCAAGGTGTCTGAGACTGAAGATACCTCTGAACATGAGTGCACATGGCCTCCTATTTTCCTGTGTTCTGTATAATTGAGAGAAACTGCAAGAGAGTCCTAAAAAGGTTTTTCTTATTTTACTCATGGTCACATGTTTGGCACTGCAACTTTGAACATTAAAATTAATTATGGCCTTAGAGACAGACAGTCCAAAGTGAAATAGCTTGCAATTTATTTGAACTCTGAAATTCCACTGGTTGAAGTTGTGTAAAATTTTCCAATAGTTTATTTATGTATTATTTTAAGGAAAAAACCCCAACACCTTAATTATGAGTCTGGTTCCTCAATAAAAAAGGGTAGCTATCTGGCTAATCACTGCTGTGCACTCAAACACTAATTTTCTCCCTAATGACAGTAGAGGTTTTGCTATTTTCCCCCATAAAACTTCTTCAATTATATAACAAATGTGTTTGATTTACAGGGACACTCTCTAGGATTTTTTGCCCCAAGACAGGCACGTCATGAAATAGCTGGAGGTTTGTGAAGAACCTCAGTTGGATTAAAGGCTTGCAAGTCCTGACAGGAGTGGGAGTTGAGTGTTTGGATGGAGGCCTGCACCAAGGCTCATGGACAGCTCTGTTCTCAGCTACTCCCACTGGAATGGGTTGGTTCGTTTTGCTTTCACCTAGAAATACAGACTTTCTGAGTCCTCAAGGAAAATGCAAGTGCTGCTGTCTCCCCCTGGAAACACACAGCCCTGGGTATGCAGAGAGGTTGTACATAAGAAGGCCTGGTTTTCACAAAGTCTGAAAAATTTTTATGGAAAAATGAAGGGAATGACTGCACTGCTATACTAAATGTGGGGAGTTTTTAAAATGGCTTTGTAAACAATTGTTTCTGCATTAGGTGTGTCACTGGGTATTATGGTTCCTGGAAGTGCACATTCTGCATGTGACACAGTTATGAAAGTCAGATGGGCTTCCATTTGTCTGCTGGGGCCACAGACGTGCTCTGGTGACTTGGTTTCAAGCTGGCTGAGAAGGAGGGGACAGTCTGTCTTGTCAGATCTCATGACAAATGTGTGAAGCTCAGTGCTCTCACCAGCCTGGCTGCCCACTGGCCAGGAAGTTACTGACACTGTGGCTGCCAAAGGATAAAGGAAATGTAAAGGTGCTAAATCTGCTAAGGGAGTCTGTTCAACATTTAAACTCCTGGTGTCTTAGAACATGGGGTGGCATTGGCAACAGATGTTTGCCTGGTAATCAAGGACCCAGCATAAGAAATAGATGTTCACCTGTCAGTTAATGCTGATTTTTATGGCTATGGACTTGAGACCTCTTGAAAATGAGAAATGTCGGTAGTAAGAAGGATTATGTTTGTAGGGGTTGACGGATCTGGCGGCTTTGAGATCCTGCTCGTTTGAGAATGAAGTGTGATAGAATGGCCTTATTCTGGATTTATTTGAACAGAAGTGTCCACTGAGATGACCAAATGACTGGGGTGTCATTTTGCTTCCAGCTTGTGCTGGACTGATGAGTTGTGTTTGTTGAACCCCCTGTATCACCCACCCCTTGGGTTAAAAAGCAGAGGTGGACTGAAGAAGTTCTACCTACACCACTTGAGATGAACATTTAGCTTGGCACTGCCTTCATCCCCAAGGGCAGATTGTGATGCCTGGAGCTATTTACTGTAGAGATGAGCACACAAAGCTGATGTGAGCTCAAACCTGGAAATCTAATTTAATTAACTGGTGCAATGACTTATGGATGTGGTAGATTCCTCATGAATTAGACCTTTCATCAAGATCGGTGCATGCATTCTCACTCATTGCACTCTCTCTCCTAAAAGCTGTTTGCAAGAATTTTTTCTGGAAAATGAAGGCACCTGTGCTGCTGAGGAGGAGTAGGAGAGGAGATTCTGCAGGGCCCTGTGGTGTTCCACCTCTGAACCCACGTGTGCTGCTCAGCAGCTTCTCGCACTCATCAGTGCCCCAGCTCTCTGATCAGTAGGACAAGATGCCTTTCATGAGAAGGGTGGCATCGAGGCAGTTCTTATGCTGAAGAACACCTTTGTATTGTGGTGCAGAGCTACAGCTCACACCAAGGAGCTCTTTTCTTTGTCCTGTCTGTGCCAGTCACAAAGATAGGACACAAAAAAATGGCACTAACGTGTTTGCTGCCATAAAAATGTTCTTATTAGCTGTTTCAGGTGCTCAGGCCAGCAGCTGGCATCCTCCAGGGCTCAGTGATGAATTAGGCTGACATTGCCGGGGGGTGTCTCTTTCTGCACTGACTTGGAGATGTATGAGGCTCTCTCTCCTTTGTCCTTCCTTCATCCTGCTTCAGCCATACCTGCCTTGTGCCCTGTCAGCATTTTCTGCCACGGAATGGCTGAGTGGACTTTGCTCTGTTAGCCCTGCGTCTTTTGGTTTTGTTTTTAATTTAAAGCAGGCTTTCACCGTGTCTTTTTGGCATAAATCGGCTGCAAATTTGCTGGTAATAAGTGCAGAGGAGGGAAAGAAACGAATCCTTGGGGCCCTCCGCTCACTCTCTGCAGGCAGTGCCCCCTCCTGCTCCTGAGGGAGGGCTCCTGCTGGTGCCTGGGTGGGTTGGGATGCTGGGAAGCCGCAGTGTCTCCGGAGTCATGTGGCCAAGGGGCAGTGCGGGCCGGGCAGCGGCTCCCCCCGAGCGGGAGTTACAGGATCCCGCCGGGGGCAGCTCCAGTTGGTATGCACTGGTACTAATATAATCCCGCAGGGCCGTATCCATGAGACACAAGTGTGACAGGGGAGGTATTTAAGGAGACACACCTGTTCTAGGCACGGGCCTGGGTATTGCATGCCTTGGAAATGGAAGGCTCTGGCGGAGCAGGAAAGACTCTCCTTTTATCCCCAGGAGGGCTTTTCTTTTTTCTTTTTCCCCAGTTTCACGTTATTTTATAATGCCCTGATGTTATGCAACACTCTGGCCCGTTAGCACCGGGCTGTTTCAAAGGCCAGGCTGGTGTTTGCATTTAAACTTTTTTTACAGTAGTGTGTGATTCCAGAGTGATTAGGAGGAGAGAACAGCTTCTGGTCTGAGTGATGGTTTGGGTGTAACTGCTCCCGAGAAAGGGCAGAGAATTTGGAGAATGTCATCTATGTGTGGGGCTGGGTTTTTCAGTCCTTTAGATAATTTAGATTTTATGTTTACCTGTATTTTTATTATAAGGCCTATGTCTTGCAACTTGGAGCAGTAAATCACATAAAAGTCACACCATCTTACAAACTTTGTACAAAAATATTTTGTCTCTTTGGTTTGAAATCTGAGTGTCTTTTCCTCTCCTCTTCCCATCTGCCGCCCCGCCCCCATCCGAAAAATTGCTGTGAAACAACTACTCTCCATAAGAAGAAGAAGGCAAATGCAAACTGTATCTCATGGTTGTGTAGTATAAAGAAAATAACTTGCTTAGATTTTTATCTTTTTTTTTTAAGTAAATCTGACAATTGTTTGGCAGAAGAATTTTTTTTTTTTTT
>VXAU01003598.1:138842-158914 GCA_013399695.1 Formicarius rufipectus
TTTTTGGGTGGGTGTGGGGGTGGTTTGGTTTAGTGGGGTTTTTTTGTTTCTTAACTGCACCCTGGAAAATATCCTGGCTGAGTTGTTTCCAAATACTGGCATCTCCAGGGAAGAGGTTATAAATCGCTAATTTAAAGCCTGCAACAGGATAATTAACTAACCAGTTTGATGTAAATGGCTTAATGGGGCTTTACTAGCCCCTTTGAACTTAAAGTAGCACTAAAAAGTGAACTGTAAATACCTTTAAGGAAAGCACTGGCATGTTTGAATGTGGTGCTGCTTGGCTGTAAGGAGCAAGTCTGCTCGACTTGCCAGGATTCCAGTGGCCTGTGTGACAGCAAACATGTCAAGGGGTGGGGGGACCAACCAGGCACCCCTTGGGGAAGGCTCTGCAACCACTCTCGTTCTTCAGGAAGCACACACACTCTGATATATCAGGCTTTCAAACCTGCCTTGCCTGCTTTTGAAAATTTAAATCACAACCTCACTTTAAATGCAACTGTAATGAATCTCATCAAGATTGAAGGGGGGGGGGGAATACAAAACAACAAAAAAAAAAAACCCAAACCCTGAAGGAGAGGCAGCCACTAGAGTCCACCCTAATTTCCCTGCAGTTCTATTTGCATTAAGGTCTTTTGGCAAGTCCAGGCAGAAACACTTATTACACTTTGTTTCAGAAGACCTTGTTACCCAGTGAATCTGCTGAGACAAAGTATCACAGCCCCGAAGCAGATTCCAGTTTCTGATGAATCTGTGGGCCTGTTGGGAGAACCTCTAAACTTTCATTCTTCTGTTCCAAGGGATTAACTCAACAACAATTAATCATCTAGAAATGAAGATCATTACAAAGTGGAAGCATCTTGTATAGTTAAGCATTGATCTCACTGCTGACGATGGAAACTGGGATGTTGGAGAGGAGAATTTCAGACCTAAATGCAGGCAGGAACATTCCCTTCTGTTTGTACCTCTGTGGGAGAGAAGCCCCTCCTGGTCCCAGTGGTGCTCTGCTCCACCTCCTCACTGGGTGTGCACCATGCAGTGCCGACAACAATTCCAAGAACTTTTTCCTCATTGTTCCTCTGTCTCACCACCATCTTTCACCTATTGCCAGCAGCCTCCCAGGATACTGGGGGATGTTTTGGAGGTTGAAGCACAATCCTCAGTTACTGCTGTGACCTCTGACACAGGGGATTTGGCTTTACAGCCAGCTTTGTTGAGGAGTGTTCCTGATCCTTGGCTGGGCTTTGCTGCCTGCTCTGTTGTGCTGCCCCTGAAGACTGTGAGGCTGAGCCAGACCAGGGCTGACTCAGGAAGAGGGTAGGACCTGATCTTTTTGGTGGCGGCCCTGACTTGGATTCCCTAAAACAGATCATGATGCCTCATGTTCTGTATTGCTGCCTCTATTTCTGTGGTTTGTTTGGGGATTTTTTTTTTTCCCCAGCTGGGAAAATAATGGGAAATAACATATCATTGGCAGTGCTACTGCTGGCCTTGAAAAAGAGCAGCATAAAAGCACTGAAATCTGTTGCAGAGGGCAGTGATGCAGAAGTGCTACATCTTATTTTAAAAGCCATGTCTGCCAGAGCATTCAGCCCTGTGCTCTAATGGTTCAGGTGTCTATTGTATGCAGAGACCAAAATGCTCTGCTGTGGCCTTTAGAAGAGGAGGTAATAACATGGCACTGTGCTCTTATGTGCTGACTGAAGCAGTTGGCATCATGGCACTACCTGCTTGCTGTGTGTGGGTGGGAGCACAGCACAGGATTAATTTGGGGTTGATTGTGTTGGCAGGGATCTGCCAGCAGAGCTTGCCCAGCTGCCTGTGCTGTAGCTGTTAATGCTTTACTTTTATAAGCACTAACGTAGATCACCTACATTATTAGAGAGAGAAAGGTACTTGCAAGCAGAAGAGCTCCATACATAGGCAGAGTTGGTGGCTGGAGACTCCCTCCAAGGAACACCACAACACCTCAGCGTGCCAACTCTGCTATCTTGGCATCTGACTGGGAAATGCAAATACTTAGTCTTAATCCATCATTCCCACATGCTGACGTGTATCCACAGGGAACTTCTGTGAATGTTGTTGTTATTTCCATCTAATTTCAGCTTCTGCTTTGCTTCCCAGCACCTCCCCACCATGTGTCTGAGTGCAGTGTCTTCCAGGCCTTTCATACTAGCTCTTTTGGATTTGTTTCCCTCATGGGGAGGCAAGAAGGTATCAGATGTGGACAAGGGGATTGAGGGCACCCTCTGTAAGTTCCCCCATGACACCAAGTTGGGCGGGAGTGTTGATGTGCTGGAGGGCAGGAAGGCTTTGCAGAGGGATCTTGAGTGTAACAAATCCCAAGCAATAGGACAAGAGAAATCAGCCTCAAGTTGCTCCAGGAAGGGTTTAGGTTGGGGAAAGTAGGAAAAATTTACTGGGGGAAAGGGTCACCAAGCAAGTGGCACTTGCAGATGTGGTTTAATGGTGGACTTGCCAGTGCTGGGTTAATGGTTGGATTCAATCTTAAAGGTCTCCAGCCCAAATGATTCTATGTGCAGCAGAGAAACAAAGCCTGTGACTGGAGTGGCTGGGGTGGTTTTTATGAGACTCTTCTCTAATTTTCCTTCAACAGACTCTTTCACGGATTTTTAGATTCCTCACTAAATCCTTTAAATAATATTATCATTTTAAAACCAAATTACCAAAGAAAGCTTTCTCACACTTTCCAGGAAAATAAAATTAAGTTAAAGAACAAGTGGATTGCAGTAATCATCCAGTCTTTCACATGAGAAGTGGTCAGAGTTGCAACTCCTTTCTGATGTTCTGATGTACTTTACATATCTTCTGATAACCATACTTTTATATTTTAAAATCAGTTTTACACAAATAATAAAAAAAAGTATTACAGAAGGAAGAAGTAATATGAATTTTCATATGAAGAACGAGAGTATGACTAAGAATTTCTACTGTGCCATTTATCCCGCTGAAAGACTCAAACTCACCCGTCACTTCTGAGCACCTCAGGAAGTTTCAGCACAGGTATTAGTCCTGTTTGAAGCTTTGCCTGTCCTCTCAGGGACTCAGTAGGATCTGGGGAAAAGAAGTTATATTTGGAAAATGGCAAAGCAGAATTTATTTGCTCAGCAATTTCACTGTTTATTATGAATAATTGTCTTTAAACAAACCCACAATAATCCCCCTTCTAACACACCTTTAGTTTTGAAACCCACCTGACCTGACATCTATATTTGGTTTGTTGGCTTAAGAATAACAGGGGAAATGTGAGCACTAAGCCCTGGGCCAGGTCTCGACTCCAGCTATGGCCAGAGAGAGAACAAATGATGTGGAATGGCACTTTCCTGACCTTTTCTCTGTTTTTAGAAACATGAAAAATTTCACCTCTGCCTTTTTTTTTTTTTTTTTTCCCCTCCTGGCTGTTGCAAATAATAGAAAGTTGTGTGAAAATTAGAACATAATGAAGACAAATTTTGAAGTGATGTCTCCTGCAGGTCTTGGGTGTGTTCTCTGAACTGCCTCCTGCTTAGAGAGCAGCTGAAAAATCCAAGTCCTTTTCCAACATGTCAAAACCAACTTTTCCAAAGGATTCAGTAGCTGTGCCAAAGCCCCTTGCCTGTTTGTGAGCAAATGCACACTACTGGGACTGCCTGGGCCGGGCCAGCACTCGTACATGCAGCTGGCTCTATTAAATCAATTTGATGAATTACTCTATACTTTTTAATTTTTCTACAGGCAGGTCCTTGCTATTTCTTGCCTGCACAAGATGAAACGAGCTTTTGCATTACATACTCTGTTATAAGACTTTGATTGTCTGGGATGGGTCTGTCTGCTCCTGGAAGGGGCTGGGGATTTGGGATTATTATCAAGCTTCTTACACAAGGTAACAGAGAAAGAAAGTGTGTGAAAGCCATGTCAGCATCCTTGATGGAGGATATCGTGGGATAGGAAGAATGCCACCTATGCCAGTTACTCAGGTTCTTTACAGGAGTTACCTTGTTTGGTTTGGGATTTGGAGGTGGTTTCTGTGCTGTTAAAACATACTCTCTGAGAGAGGTGCCTGCCCAGAAAATGCCTGGAGAAGGGAATAGATTAACCCTAGATGGGCTGATGTGGTGGGTCAGAGAGAGCTGGATGAACATCCCTCTGGCTGATGAGGCTAAGCCTCAGGGGGTGTGTGTTTTCCAGCACCTGCACTGTGGCACAACAATACTACAATTTATTCAGCCTCTCTCTGTGACAGAATTGCATGTGGCTGAATAATGAGCAGCCAAGGGGCAGGGGCTGGGAGCAGCTGGATACTGGATACAGGTGTTTGGGAATGCACCATGCCAAGGCAGAGGCTTGTCCAAATGTATCCTCACTGAACATATATTCTGCATCCTCTGGGTGTTTCTTGATGCTGTCATATTAGAGGGCTCTGCTGGAAGTGGTAAGGATGGAAGAATTTACTTTTTCCTTCCACTCCAAGGTGTGGTATCAATGTTTGTTGTGGCTGCTAGCAGCAGTTTGTACATGTATTACTCCTTGGGCCAGACGCTGATCCTATTTATGTAGCTATAAAACTGCTGTGTTGTTTCATCTGTGTTAGAGAGGTTTTAGTCTCTCTGGCTGTTTTGGTTTTTATGTTTTGGTTCTGTTTGTCGGTTTAGTTTTTTTTCTTCAACCGCTTTCCTTGCTGAGAGTGGAGAGCTCTATGGGAAGTGATCCAGCGAACTTTTAAAATAACCTTCTAGTGTGGGTTTGTTTTTGTTTTGTTTTGGTTTTTTTTTGTGTGTGTGTTTTGTGTTTGGTTTTTTTGTTTGTTTGGTTTGGGGTTTTTGTTTTTTTGTTTTGTTTTTTTTTTTTGTTGTTTGTTTGTTTGGGGGTTTTTTGTTGTTTTTTGTTTGGTTGGGTTTTTGTTGTTTGTGGTTTTTTTGTGTTTTTTTTGTTTTTGTTTGTTTTTGTTTGTTTGTTTTTGTTTGTTTGTTTGTTTTTTTGTTTGTTTGGTTTTTTTTTTTTAATTTTTGCTCAAGCTTTTGAATATGTGAATTGTCTCTGTGAATTGTGAGTGCCTCTGAAACCTGCCAGCCAAGCCTAAATCTTGCAGGAGGTGTGGCCACATTTGTGTCTCAGAGCTCTCTGGCACAGACACCTGGTACACCTGTGTCTCCTGCTGGTTTCAGGACTGTCACAACTTCACCCCTCATGCCTGTTTCTCTGGTACCTCCTGTTTTTCCCAAGGTTATCTTCTAAGAATAGAATCTACTCCAGATTTTCACTCCCCCACACCCATCTTGAGAAGAATAATTACCAATGAGGTGATTTTAATAATGCTGAAAGAAGGAGGGTTGTGCATTCTGCTCTGCTCTTCGAGGCTTTTTTTCTGACAGGGAAAAATGCACAAATTGTCTCATAATTTCCTTGGATGACAAATGTAAAGTGATTAACTTTTGAAATATTTGAGTATTTAAATATTTGATAAATCATGTGTTACCTGAAGAATAAAATTGTAAATGTTTTGGCGCCAACAAAATTCCATGCAAAGGTCTCAATCTGCGTATAAAATCTTGTAATTTTTTTAATTGTTGTTCGACTGGGGGAGGTAACTGTGGTATCTGGTGTTCACCTGTCCAGAAGCCAAAGCCTCACTCAACCCAGGCAAGCAGAGATGCTTGGGGGGATGCAGTTACCTGTCAGCAGTGATACAGCAGCCAGAAATGCAAACATTTAGAGCACTCATAAGCCAGAAAAGAAACAATCTCTGAAATGAAAAAAATAGCTGAACGAAAGCATGTAAGGGATTGGGTGGGTGATGCTGACTTTACTGTCCTCTAAACTACATCTGCAGCAGCCTGGAGCTTATTATCATATAAACCAAGAGAAAGGAGAGAGAAGCTGTCTCTATGATGTACCTGGTGAGCAGCTGCTGGGGTATAGGGTGCCCTGTGTGTGGTAAGTGCCTACAGATAGAAATGCTCTGTAAAGGAGTCACTGCTGGCACACTGACACATGCTGGCAAATTACACTGTGTTTGGTGGAAGGATAAGAATCTACTACAACTCTTTAAAATCACCCTCCTTGCGATCACCTCATGATAAAACATTAATTTCTCCAGGGTGAGTGTAGCACATTTCCCAAAGGATCTCTTAAAATAAAGCCAGGTTGGTGCATGGGAGTGGACCGAGTGAGCATAGCCAGTACAGTGTTACTGCCCAGGGCTCAGAGTGAAAGGGGGAACGGTGACGGTGCCTCAGGTTTTACAGCCACCTCTGTGCTCGACTTTGACAATTATTTATTACCACTAGTATTGTGCTTTGTAAACTTATACAGTGCTTTATGAAGTAAGACGTGTTTCCTATTTTAAAGATCTTATAATCTTGTGGGCTGATAAGGGGTGTACAGATTATCCCTTGGATGTTCATAAATAGCATTAGCACTAAGAGTTTTATTAGCACTGGGTCCTTTCAAGCCTGTGGCTCTTTCTTTTTCTTAGCAACACTTTCCTGGTCAAGTGCTGAAAAAAGAATTTTGCCACCATGATGTTCCAGGCTGGAACAGTGTGGGCATTCTTCTGCTTTGCTTGTAGTGAAGGAGCAAGACCCAAGCGAAGTCCCAGCGCAATGGCTGTTGCTCTGCATGAGTTTAATCCACAGCCTTTGCTCGCCTCTCTGAGACTACAGATCTGCAGTTTGGGGGATGGCAGCAGAGAGCAGGCTTGGGAGGCGCGTGTGTGTGTGCTTGCGCGTGTTTTAAATAAACAAACAATGGAACAGCAACTTCAACAAATTGTGAGTGGTGCTAATTTGTTATAGTGCCGTCTTGCCTTCTGGCAGTGTTGATTTAGGAGAAGCTGAGCAGACTGGAACGGATGCAGGAGCTGCTGGTTCTCTTGCTCTGGGATGTCTATATGGTTCAGTATAAAATGCTTTTAGGGGTCCTGTCCTGAGGAGCTTTCAGATTACAGGATCAAGCGCATACATAGGCTGCCAATCCCCTTTTCAAAACCAAATCTTGGCCCAAAGTGCCTTCCCCTTGCCTTGCTCCTCCCCTTCCACTTTTTTTTTCTTTTAAATAAAAGAGATGTTTCAAGTCTTAATTCATGGCAGAAACCTGTAATTTGGGTGTTTTGAGGACTGCCAGAAAATCCTTGACTTTGGTAAGAACAGTGTGTAGGAAAGGAAAGGAGGGAGATCCTGTGCTTTGGACTGTAGCAAAGTTTTCAACACCCCATGACCTTGCTGGGCTGCCTTTTGTAACGTGCCTGGGGCTGTAGTTCCCCAGTCTGAGAAGCTGTCTGACAGGGAAGGCTGGCCAAATGCACCCGAGGGGTCTGCAGCCCTGGACCACTGCTGGGCAGGGCTGCAGGATAAAGCTGGCAGGATGGGAGCCTTGCTGGGAAGAGATGGATTTTGGAAGCATACCTAGAGTGACACCCTTGCAGCCTGTGAGCTCAGTTTAAAGAATGTCTGAAGTCTCAAGTGAAGAAGACAGGAATAAAAGAGTGAAAATGAGAAGTAGTGGTTGAGGAAAGGCATCCAGGGAAATGAAGAATTCTGAAAGTGAGTAAACTCTACCTTCCCTTAGGTTGTCATCAGCTCAGAGAGATTTGGATGCAATGCAGAGAGTTTGCATAACTTTGAGTCTGTTGGGCCTTCTACTCTTACAAGCAATAGTGGCTTTCTGGTCTCATTTGCCAGGCTCAGATGTGCAGAAACACTTCTTGGTGGCTGCAAAGAACCAAGTACAAAGGGTTGGGGTTGATGAGTTATGATCCAACTTGGTGGGATGTTTGGCAGGCAGTACAGTCGTAATACTGCTGGGACCAACTCTTAAACAGTGGTTTGCTTGAAACCTTTGTTTCTAAGTTTCTCTGAAAAGTACAGGGCTGAGTACATGGTTGGTTCTTGGGAAAAAGAAAGGATAAACATGTGGATGAAGCGCAAAAGCTGCTATATTTTAAGTATTATTTATTGTGTTAAGAGCTGTTGCTACTGCATCTGTAGATATGGGTAAGGGAATGAGATTTGTTCTTGGGAAGAAAGAGACAGCAATGCTTGTTTTGTGCTCACTGGTATCTGGCATATGGTGAAAGAGATGCTGTTCTGGTCCAGGATGGTTCCTGCCCTGCACCCTCAGTGTTAACTGTTGCAGGCTGGTGCTATCAGCAGCACTCTATATGGATGCTCCTGTGCAGACTGCTTCTCTCTGCAGAAAAGTTTGCTGAGTCCACACAAGAAATAAAAATAAGCAGGCTGATTGGGAGGACCTTTATCAAACCTCTTGCTTCTCCAGTACTCTGAGGCTTTGTTTGCTTTAACAAACCATGTAACTAAGGAGTCTGAGTAACAGTGGCCAGTCCCAGCTGCCTCATCCCTATCCCAAGATCCCTCCCAGTCGAAGGGACACTTGAAAGGGTCGTGCATTTGCTCCAGTACCACTGCATTTCACAACCTGCTATCAGCTTGTACCTATGGTGACTCAGAGCCCTAAAGTGCTGCAACTGGGAGGGTGCTGTAGGACAGTGCTGGGTGGAAAAGGGTCACAACACGTCCTTCTCCAATGCTGTGTGTGCCCCCAGAGCAGTGCTCAGGCTGAGGCTGCCACGCCTTGCCAACTGGCCTGCCTTACTGAAGGACAGAGCCCTAACCTAACGCTGTCCAGGATTAGCTGGGAAGTAGCAGCAATCCTTTAGTCATGTCCTAAATTCTTACATTGTAAAGGGGAGAATTCAGTACATCAAGGCTCAAAGGTAGCTGGGAAACAGAAATTTTGCATACCAAAGGGGCCTTAACTGGTGGATGGGTAGAGAAGATCCTTCCTCTTGTGTGGACTGAGATACTCCACTCAGTATGTGAGCATTCTAGTGCAATAAGAAGTAAATAAATAAATGAGACTTGCATGAAACATTGGAGCTGCCTTTACTGCTTGCAGTGCAGGTACAACTGAAACTGAGCTTGCTGGGTTGCTGCAGGACTGCAGAAGAGCCCAGTGGCTGTTGTTGGTCACTAGCTGGTCACAAGCTTCTGAAGCTTTATTTGTTTTGTGCCACTGCTGTGTTCCTGAGCTCAACTGTGCTCTGCAGATATGCAGGAATTTTTAGTGCCTGGCTCTGCCTGACAAGATCTGCAATGTCTGTGCTTCTCCTCTTCTCCTCCCACTAGAGGTTTGGGTAATCTTAGGCTCCTTCATGTCAGCAGTGAAAATAAATGTATATTATACAAGTGCTCTCTTTAGGAATTGGCAGGAAGCTTCAGTTCTGACTGCAGTGGGATGTTCTAACAGTGGGAAACACCTTTGGTTTAAGCAGTTCTTTGCCAATCTCTGCCCTACAGGGGAAATACAACTACAGAGAAGAACTCTTGCTTCACAGTAGCGAGAAGCAATTGCTGTAATCTGGGTGTAAAAAAAATCTGCATTTGAGCTGCTGTTCAAGAAATACCTCTATGCAGCATTCAGCCTTTGTTAAATGGGGTATTGCTGGTATTGCTGAGGCTTTTGCAGCTGCAGCCAGAAGTATGTTGCTCCTATGCAGTGCAGTGTGACCATCTGGGGAGGGGGAGCTCCAGATCCCTGGGACTCTGGCCCATTATGCTTAAAGTTGCCGGGTAGTTACATGTGGGTTGGCCTGTCCATGCTGGCAGTGGGCTGTTCAGACTAGTTCAGCAAATGCTCCTGGCTCAGCACAGCCCATGTCAGTAGGCAAACAGTTGCTTACATTTCACTTCTTCGTTGTATTGACAAGATTTAAAAATCTTTAGTCTTACAGCAGTCAAAACAAGGTGATCTGGATAATAAAGACCTATTAGTTCAGTGTGAAGGGGATTTAGTTACAGAACTGTGGGGTAGGTATGCAGGTGGGAATGATGGGAACACTGTCCTGGGCCTGAGCCCGGCCCAACAGATGTCCAGGAAGAATGAACTATCTCCTTATATTCAGTGTCCCTTCCATGAGGACACTTTCTGTTTCCCAGGCCAGTGTCCTCCTTTAAGTTCCACATTAATTAATATAGGTCTTTTTCATTTGACCTTTTATCTTTTAAGGTCAATAATAGATATTATTTTCACTTTTTAAATGTAAGATTTCTATCTCCAGCAGCACAGCTGGAGACATGCAGCCATCAATGTGATAAGAGCTATGCAGATGTTTCACTTCACTCTGAAGGTCTAAAAACCTGTGCTAAGTCCCTGCTAGGCTGCAGGCTTTGTTCTATACTGTTTTTTGGGGGTTTTGTTCGTTGGTTTTCACGGGGGCAGTATCATTGTTTCTAGAGAGGGACCTGTGCTTGGCATCTCCCCTGAGACTGCCCTCCATGATAATCCTGCTGGAGCTGATTACAGGAACTCTGTGGGAAGGAGGATACACACTGCAGAGGATACAGTGAGCTCGTGCCTATGAGATGTGCCTTTCCTTGACCTGGAAAAGATGACATTGCTCTTTCCTTTGGGCAGGGGACAATGGAATTATAGATCTTAATCTTTGCTACTCTCGTGCAAACTGCAGTTTGCCATGAGTCAGCTTGATCTCCAGTCTCCAAAAACACAGATTAAATTATCAGTGAATAATTATAAGTAGGAGAGGGCATACAGTATCTTCCCATCTTGCACCCAAGTATCCAGCCTGGCTCAAAGCCAGTAACACCTCTAGGCTTGGGAAGGGGGTTAGGGAAATAGGGACAACACAGAGGATCAGCATGTAAGAGTGTCTTCTGTTGCCTGTACTATGTGGGGAGTGAGACCATGAAGCTCGGGCACAAGGCTGTTCCTGTCGTAGAGGCATTTCTGAATGGTGATGATATTTAGTTGCCTGAACTTCTGGGCAGAATGAAGCTGCTGCAGACATCCTGGAGTCTGCTGGGTTTCGATACATATGGTCTGGTCCCCCTGAAGCTCAGGGCCATCGGGAGTCCTGAATGGAGGTGGCCAGAGAGAGTCAAAAAGAAACTTGCAGAGTCCTTGTGCTCTGCTTCCGTTGCAGCTCAGCAGTTGTGGGGAGATGGGTGGAGGGGAGGTTGTTCTAGTAGTTACATATTTAAGGCAGGTGGCCATTTTAAAATGTACATTTCAATTTTGATTGCAGTTTTTTAATTGCATTTAACAGCGTCCCTACTGGTTCTCCATTCTGCATCCGTGCAGCCACGTTCTATTGATGGCCTGTTGTGATTTCAATGGAACATCATGGGATGTACCTGGCACGTCGGGCAGCACTGGATGGAGGTGCCTTTAGCCCAATGTACCTGGCATGGTAAGCGGCAACCAAGTGGTTAATCTGCATTCTACTGCTCATAGTCTCAGCTTGTGTAGTAAGGTGTTCCTGCTTCGCTGCAGCCTTGCACTGACTGGAAATCACTTTGCTCTCCTATGTTAGTGCTTTCATGCATGTAGGGCCCCTACCCTTTCCATCCATGGTGATCCCCCCTCCCTGGGAAGTTTGCCATGCAGTAGAGAAGGGCTTAGCCATGTCAGGCTCTCCTTGTTATTCTAGAACATGAGAGAAGGGACTGAGAAATCATCTGACTCTTTTTCTTCTCTCCTTTTTGGGCCAGGAGCTGGTAGCAGTTGAGCAGGTATTGCCCATGTACCAAATGTTGCCGCACAGAGGTACCAACAGGTGCTCGTGTCCATAAGCAAAGCTGGATCTGCAGGAGCCCTGCCAGAGCTGCCTCAGGGAGCTGGGAGGGTGGTTCTGCTTGGCACTAATTGGAATGTAACAAACTAAGCAAGGGCCACTTTAAGTTTGGTGATGTGGCATCCTCTGTGACATTATCCTCAGTTTTCCTTCTTTCCATGTCCACACCTGCAAAATCAACTGCACATCCTGCTCTGTCCTGCATGTTGCTTTCCTCCTCAGCTCTGCAAACGTGTCCCTGAGTCACTTGACATGTTGGTCTACGCTATTTTGAAGTGCAGAATATTTGTGTGAGAAAAACAAGGGTGCTGCATCCTGTTTTCTGCTTGAGCCCAGTTCACAGAGCTTTTGCTGCTCCGCTGCTAATGCTGAAAATGCATGTTCTTGCTTCTGCTTCTGAATTCTGTTGTCTGTCCACTCGCAGGGGCTGGGGATAGGGAAACATTTGGGCTAACACAGTTCCAAGCATTCTTCCCTGTGCTTCTACTGTTCTGGAATGTGAATACCTTTAAAAGTCATGGGTTAATAACCTGTCAGCTGTAGCCTCTGGGGGGCAGGTTAGTGGCCATGAACCACCTACTTCACTGATACCTTGAAAGAGTCCTAGAAATAGGTTGTGTTGGGATGTGGGGAGAGGAAAATCAGGTGGGCCAGTGAGGAACAGGAAAGCTCTCTTCCCAGTGGGATCCTCAAGTACTCAAAAAAAAGTTGATTCATCCAAAACTGAAGGATGCAGAAGTCACCTGTTTCAGCCAGTTCCAGGAACAACTGGACATGACATTTTTAATGTCAGAAGTTGGTGGGAGATAGCAATGTAGGAAACAGTGGTTTTAATTTTGCCTTGTTCTTGCCCATGCTCAGCACTGCAGTGTCTGCTCAGTGCAGCATAACTGCCTGGGAAGGTGGAGAACTAAGTCAGCAGGCCACTACCTTTGCTGGGGTCTGTTATAACATGCACAGTAGGCTGACGCTTTAACAGCATCTAATTTGCTATATCCCATCTAATCTGTCTGTTGGTTTTTATCTGCAGTACTGTTAGCTCACTGCTCAGGTGCTCGGTGTCTAGCCTTCTCATCCATCCACAAATCCTCTACGTGAAATGAGTGATTCCTTAGATCTGTTTTTGATTGATTCTTTGCTTCACTGGTGTTGCTTCTTAAAAGGTAAACAATATTCATGTGCTGCAATCTATAACTCAGAGATGAAATCAAATAGCATCTCCTGCCAGAGGTTGCTAAGATAACACATTTAGCATTCATTCAGCAATTACTTTTAGGAGGAGACTTAGTGATATTAAAGAGAATCAAATCTGTAGTGAATATGTACATTTTATATTGTTTAAAGGGGTGAAGGGATTTTTCTTCTCCTCTACTTTAGCCATTTAATTTTCTGTGTTGTCCAGAATCCTTGTGGAAATGGAGATACATTTAAATTTTGCCTGCTGTGTAGCTGAGAGGAGCACAGCTCCTGGAGCAGCCTGTGTGTTGTGCACAGCCCTCGGGGTGCCAGTGTGCCTCAGGCTGGGCACAGCAGCCCGCAGGTACCCCGCTCCTGGGGCAGCACTGCTTAGGAAGATGCTGTTGGTGCTCAGCTTGCCTAGCTTTGTCTGATGTGTGGCATCTGCTTGCAGCATTACTGCATTCTGTGGTTTGTGCCCTGTATTTCTCATGTCTTTGCATGTGCTGTGTCTCAGTGTCATGGATATCGTGGAGGTAGTGGAGAGCCTCAGTCTTGCTTCACTCCCTCTTTGCACAGGAATATCTGAGCAGGTTTAGTGCTCTGAAAATTGTGTGTCCTGAATGCCAAGGGACCGGCTGGAATCTGGGAAAAACCATCACTGATGCTCTTTGTCCAGAGCCTTCTGTGACCATATTTTGAATGGGAAGGAGTGAAATTTTGCACACGACATTCAATGATTAAAGACTGTGACCCCAGTGAGACATCTATGTATTCTTGAGGTCTGGGGTTTGGTTTATTTACTAGAAATACCTCTGAGCCTTTTCTGAGCCAGGGCTTCTCTGAACTGGGAGTATGTTTTTTGTCTTTTTGCAGAAAACAGGAAAGGAAAGGTTATTAAAAATGATACTGCGATACAAGAAATACAAACCCACTGTGATATTTCAGGGCTTTGGGGGTTTGTGGTGATGGTATTCAAATGTTAGGGTTTGTTAAGAGACACTCTCTGCAAACTAATGGATAGCAAGGCCTTTGTAAGGCTGCACCTGCCATTTATTTGGGCAGATCTGCCAACCTTTATACAGGATTTAACCTCGGAGTTGTCCTTGGTTCCATGCCTTCAGCTAGAAGTGAGATCCTCGGAATGCCCTAAGTTAAGGAATAATGCCTCCTTGTCTTTTGCTAACAGCTTTTCCAACACACCTCTCCTCCTCCACCTCTGAAATGCATCACTGCTAAAGAAGGGTTTGTAACTGGTCAGCTCTGGAAAATATCTGGAATGGATTTATTTTTGTTCAGGACTGCACAGGATACACAAAGCAGGGTGCTATAAAGCTTTTGTCAACAAAGGGGCGTCAGTCAGAGGAGTGTTCTCTGAACCATTTTGCTATCCAGGTGAGAGCCCTCAGTGGGCAATTCTGACAACATTTTAAACGTGGTGCTGAAGGCTGTGCTGCCTTGTTGCATTGCATTCATTGTGTTGGGGTTTTTAAATCCACGTTAGGCTTCAGCTAACAAATTCAAATTTGATAAGCAGTGTTACAGTGCTTACACCTGACCATTGCTTTTAGAATCTGATAGAGGTAATAGCCTACCTCATGCCTATATCCTACTGAACATGAATAGTTCTGTAAAATTTGACATGTTTAAATTACCTCTATTTGTCTCACAGCTTGTACTACGCTCATTTTTATGCTGCAGAACATACTGAAGCTTAATAGCATTATCTTCCTCATGAAGGTCACTAAAAAGCAGAATTATAATTCTACCTATTTCTAGGGCTTTCCCTGCAGGCTCATTAACTGGTTTCAATATCATTTAGGGAGTAAAGAAGAAAAGGGGAAAAATAAAAAAGTAAAACTCTGCAGCAAGCCTTGACTCTTCACAAAGGCTTCAGCAACTCATGTACAGAGATTTCTAGACTTCTGCTTCAAATGCTACATGAATGGGAAATCAGCTCACTTTTACTCCAGTAATATACTCTCTTTTGTTGTTGTTGTTGTTTTATATTTTATTAGTTTGTTTAGGCAAAAAAATATTGGTTATGCTATTTCCCTTCCTCTCCCATATTTGTCCTTTATGGAACACTTAAAGATCATATCCAGGGATTTTGTGTGTTTACATGCATGAAAAGCCCCATGATGTTTGCAGTGCAAGGGTGTAGCACTGGGCTGTCTCTGCCTGTCTTGAGCAGGATGCATTTGTGTGGAGAACCTGTGTTATGTTGCAAGCCATGTTTCTGTCCTTCCCTATCGATGTATCTTGGTGACCCAGGCGAAAGGGCTTTTACTGGCCTGGCTAGATAAAAGTGGGTTTTTGGTGCCTCTGTTGTTGCTTCTTCCTCTTAATCAGCAATTCTGGAAGCAAGCCACCAGCACCAGACACACTGCCTGTGTGCTGCAGCCCCGATGTAACTAATTACATCAAAACCTGTTTTTAAAGTGATCAACACTGCTCAGTGTTGGTAATCCCTGTCCTGTCACATTTTTGTGATTCTGCAGGGTGAATTTCTCTGACAGAGACACTATAGGTGGAGACAAGCACCATGGCCAACCTCTGTGGCTCCTTTTGCCTGCCACCCTTTCTAAAGCCAGCGACCTCTGGGAATAACATTCCTGTCACAGAGGTGAATCCCCCCCTCTTCTTGGGTTCCCACCATGGCTGAAACAATGCAGAGCAGAAAACCAGAGCAGCCTTTTTAGCTGTGGTGATGAGTCAGAGGGATCTGTGTGGATGCTGAATTAGGTGCTGCTGCACTCAAGAGCCACAAAATTCTACCAAAAGCATCTGCAAGTATCAGGCTGACCAGCAAACCAAGGGAAAAGCTGTGTCCTGGGGAAGAAGGGAGGCACCTGCCTGGCAGATCTGTTGGTGAAAGTACCAGGGTAGTCAGCCAACAACACTGGAGGAAAAACTGCATGTGTTTACTTCTTGGTAGCTTTTTTTTTTTCATAAAGCAAAATCTTTTTGTTGTGCAGAAATGGATGATGTAAATTTACCACCTTTCTGATAATGAAGTCTTTCTATTTGTCACCAGTTAGTGAGAATCAGGCTCGAGGGAAGTAATTTTTAATACTGATAGCATCACTATTTCTTTTTCTTATATATATATATATAGTTGGCACAGGGAACATAATGCTGTCTGATGTTTCATCATTTGAACTCTGATGAGACAGACTATGGTAATGGGACTCTCACACAATAAAAACATTAACTGATGATGATTTTAAGAGAAAATTTAAACTCTTCATTTTTCTGCTCCTCTTTCAATAATATAACAAACTGGGAAAGGAAGGAAGTGGAAGGCTGCCTGTGGCTATTGTATGTTTGGTATTTAAGTCCTACATTTGAACCTCAGAAATTATTTTAAATCAATTTTAACAGATAAATGCTCATTACAAGTAGCAGTAGGAAATTTGAAACAACAAAAAAAAAATCAAGAAAAAGAAATCTAAAATGTATCTTAGATCCCTGAATGCAGATTTAAATTCTGGGGTTTAGGTATTGTACTATCTACCAAATGTACAACTGCAGTTAGTTCTGATAAGCCTCAAGCTGGGTGTTTCCTGCAGTCCATACTACTGGGAAAGCCAATATAAACATCTAAACTAAAATACATCATGGCTACTGTTTGTGAAATACCTGAACTACATGAAGGTAACCACAATTTTCCCCTTTGTCCAGTGCATCAGGAGAGAAGGACTGTGAGCTATGTCACTTGACTCTTTTATCAGTTTAAACAAAATACCTTCAAAACTGAAGACAGAACAAAATTAGCTTGAGAAAACTGTTTCAGATTTGTGAAGACATTTGGTGGCACTTAGCTAGTTTAGCATCCTGAATTTCAGCCAGTTGAGATTCATTCTGGCCCTTCATGTCAATGGACTGGGATATGGACATTGCCAGAGGGTGGTTTTTAAAGCAGCTTTTCCTACTCTTAAGGAGGCTTCCCATTCACACCTCAGTGTGATTAATTCCATCTTCAGTGGATTTAGTTGCTACATGTCATTTTCTCAGCCCCAGAGCAGCTGGGTGTTACAAGTTTTCAACATGTAAGAGCCAAGAAACAAACTACATGTTAAAGCAGAGAAGCTGCAGCTTATGCTATTTATTTTACACACTGAGATATGCAAATGACAGTGAAGTTGATGGTTCTTTTCTCTTCCTCTTTTTCTTGCTCCTTATCCTCCCTTCAAAATTGTGTCAGGTGAGGGAACAGCTTTCCCCTGTACCTAACTATTGCTTTTGTACTGGTATCTTTTGAATGGTAGGTCCAACCAGGAACAACTGCTTTTATAAACAGATAATTACAAATCTGATTTTTGAAAGACTTGAATCAAGTCTTAGCATGAGAAATACCTGTCTCTGTATTCCAAGCAGGATCACAGAAGGCAGGGCTCAGTGTACTCCCATCTCCTTAGTCAGTGTCAAGCCTAACACAGATTTCACCATGTCAAACCAGTATATTAGATGTTACCTGTTCCAGTGGAAACAGCAAGTTCACACCTCTCATCCTCCTATTTTGCAGGTGGTAAGGTGAAGGTGAGAGGAAGAGAAGGTGGAGATGGAACTGCCAAATCATGCCAAACAACTGCTACTGCAGCTGAACCAGCAACGAGCCAAAGGTTTCCTCTGTGATGTGATCATTGTGGTAGAAAATGCCCTGTTTCGTGCCCATAAGAACATCCTGGCAGCCAGCAGCATGTATTTCAAATCCCTTGTCCTGCATGACAACCTGATAAACTTAGACACGGACATGGTGAACCCCACCGTGTTCCGGCAGATCTTGGACTTTATTTATACTGGGAAGCTCTTAACAACTGACCAGCCTGGTGAACAGAACTTTAACGCTCTCCTCACCGCAGCAAGCTACCTCCAACTGCACGACCTGGCAGCTCTCTGCAGAAAGAAGCTGAAGCGGAACGGCAAGTCCTTTGCTGGCAAGGCCGGTGGCCTTGGTGTCGGGAGATCTGCCAGGAGTCAGAGACTTTCCACTGCTTCGGTCATCCAAGCTCGCTATTCAGGGTCAAACGAGGGGTTGAAGGGCTCACACTCAAAGGAGCTGTCCAAGGGAAAGCTCTCTGATGATGAGGTCTTCATCAGCAGTTCCAACCAAGAGAACTGTCACTCCTTAAGCAGGGGAGCCAGCAAGAACGGCGGTGGAGGCAGCAGTGCGAACGGGAGCACCGGTGACCAGGAGCTCGGCCTTGACCTGTCCAAAAAAAGCCCATCGCTCCCTGTTGCAGCCTCCCATGATGACACGCAGCACAGTGAAAGCCAGCACGGCTCTCCCCAATCTGCCTCAGCCCCTGCAGCCAACAGTGCCTCATCGTTCGACGAGTCCGGGGTCGGAGCCCCGCACAGCATGGCGGACAGCAGCGACCCCATGGAGATGGATCTGAGCGAGGAGTGCCACCACGCGCTGACGGAGGGCAGCCAGCGCAAGGGCCTCCGGCACTCGGCCCGCAAGAAGGAGTGGATCAAGAAAGACAACGCCTTTGACCGAAAGGAGGGGGGCAAAGACAGGGACGAGGGCGAAGGGCTGCCCAATGGTATCCTGCTGGGGCCCTTGTCCAAGTCTGTGGAGAGGAGTCTGGCTGGGGCCTACAGTGCAGACCTGCCCTACCCCTGTAAGGAGGAGGTGGAAAACGGTAAGGAGAACAGTGATGACAGCGGCCAGAGCGAGAGCGAGAGTGGCGGCCACACCAGTGCCAACTACGTGTACCGGCAGGAGGGGTTCGAGCCAGTGGCCTACGGTGACAACCTGTATGTCTGTATCCCCTGTGGCAAAGGCTTCCCGAGCTCAGAGCAGCTCAATGCCCACGTGGAAACGCACACCGAGGAAGACCTTTACATCAAGGAGGAAGGCACATATGGCAGCAAGGATGAAGCCGAGGATTTGTCCAACCCCAACCAGTCCTACGCTGCAGAGTCCCGGCCCTTCAAGTGTTCAGTGTGTGAGAAGAGCTACAAGGATCCGGCCACGCTGCGGCAGCATGAGAAGACTCACTGGCTGACGCGGCCCTTCCCTTGCAACATCTGCGGCAAGATGTTCACGCAGCGGGGCACCATGACACGGCACATGCGCAGCCACTTGGGGCTCAAGCCCTTTGCCTGCGAGGAATGTGGGATGCGCTTTACCCGGCAGTACCGACTAACAGAGCATATGCGTGTCCACTCAGGAGAAAAACCTTACGAATGTCAACTGTGTGGTGGGAAATTCACCCAGCAGCGCAATCTGATCAGCCACCTGCGAATGCATACCTCTCCCACATAAGCCAAAGACTCCAGAATGAGCTTCGAGCCCATCCGCAGTGATTTCCCTTTCTGTAGACTTGCTGCTTAAAGAAAAAAAATGAAAAAAAAAAAAGACAAAAAAACCAGACAAAAAAGGGGGCAGCTCCCCATACTCTGTTCAGTCATGGGAGGCCTAAACAAATGTAGCTTTAACATTTAAAAAAAAAGTTCCTTTTTTTCCTTTTTTTAAAAAAAGAAAGGTCCACAGCCAAGCTGATGCATTTAGTCCAAGTCTCCCTCCAAATCTTGATTTTTTTTTTTCTGGCAAGAAATGCTACGTCTTTTTGCACACATCGGCTTCACTGCCATAATGATTATCTGGGGCAAGTAGGGGGGACCCTGGGGGATGTTTGACCTCTGCTGGCTCCCCCCTCCCTGCCTCTTTCCTTTGTGTTACCATACTCACCTCCTCTCTTAAAACCAAATTCAGTAGGGGTATTTCTTGCCATTAAAGAGAAAAGAAAGTACACCTTTTCAGTGGCCTAAGTAGCTGTGAAATAACATAGCATTGCATTTGAAAGTGCAGAAGCTGTGTCTGTGGACCATCTCACAGGGTTGGCAGCCCCTTCAGAGGCTGTGGGAAAGCTGTAGCAGTGGCAGAGTCCACCCCCCTCCATGCCCTGGGCTGGGATGGTGGGGAGAGAAACTCCCTAGGGCTGCACCAGCCCCAGTACTTCACTTAAGGAAATGGTGAAGCCTCTTTCATCATCCCTCTCTCTTTTGGTTTTGATCTTTGTCTTTGGCACACATGACCATGTGCCACCTTTTCCCACAAAACACGCAAACCTCTTTTGCCTTACCCATGACTGAACAGGGACTGTATGCCCTGGGAATTTCTTTCAGTGAGCAGGGGGTCGTCTTTACTTTTCTAGTAGTTTCGTATGAATATTCTTTGCTTAGAGGTACTTGTTTTATTAAAGGAAAAACCATTGTAACGTTTATGTGAATGTTTGAACTGGAAGGTCTGAGGTTAATTCTAGGGTGGGTGGGT
>VXAU01003598.1:161550-286216 GCA_013399695.1 Formicarius rufipectus
GAGTTGCATTTTTGATTTTTTTATTTTATTTTAATTTTTTTTAATACACAAAGAGCCTCAAGAGGAATAAAACAATTTAAAAACAAAAAAGAAAAAAAAAAAAAAAGAGGCCAGGCAGCTTAAGTATATGCTTTAGTCACTTAGTTCCAGAATGTTTTCGGAATAACAGGAAAAAAAAAAAGATAAAATAGCAAAAGTTGTATAAAAGAATAAAGAAGCTCATACCCAAATTCACAAAACTATTTTTTAAACCAAAGCACATTTGAATGAGTATGGAACCTCACTTGGCTCAGAAAAGTACTAATATATTTATCTCATTGTTTACATAAACTTTTACAGTTTCAGACCTCAACAGATCTAGGGGCCAGTCAAAATTAATCTTTGCTTTTTCCATTGGTTTGTCTCTGAAGGCTGTGCAGTGTTTCCCAGCTTGGGAGGTGTCCCAGCCTGCATTCCAGCACTGCTCGGGGAGGGTGGGGAACAGGGTGGGCAGTTCGAAATATGGCACGGAGGACTTCTTTTTCATTTGGCACAAGCGAGATGTTGCTGGGAGAGACCCAGGCACTACTGTAGAGGCATTCCAGCCTCCCTCTTCCTCAGAGGAGTCTGAGGGCACTGAGAGGGTAAAGAGAGGTGCAAGACGCTCTAGAGACAGAAAAGGATGTTGTCAGAGGATGGTGAGAGCTACTGTACCCAGCATATCTCCTTAACTTTAGCCATGGGGAGCTGGGCTGTTTTCCAGTCCTTCACTGCAAACCTTCCAAAAACAAATTCCTGGCAAAAAAACCCCAAAGGCCCAGCTCTGTGTGTTTGGGGGAGTTAGCAGGAGCCACAAAGATCACAGAAGACACCAAAGAGCTCTTGACATGCATCTTCTGTGAGGCTTTGGGGCTGCTGGTGAGAGGGCAGAGCACGGGCACCGAGCTGCTCCTCCTGCCAGGGCTGTGCTTGTCGGGCCCTCAGAGCCACCTTAACTAACCAGCTGGACTGATCCACTCCAGACCTTACAGCCACGCACAGAGCCCAACCAAAACTCCTACGGCCACCAAGGTGGAAGTCTAAGCCTGATATGCATGCTAGGACAGTTTAAAGATGACCAGCGAGGATGGTTTGTTAAAATACTGCTGAAGCCAAAAAAAATAAAAAAGGTTTAAGAAAGCTCCCCATCATAGTTTTGACACTTTGTAGCTTTTACCTTCTACACCAAAGCCACCTCAAACATTTGAGGGGGGGCTGATGGAAAATGAAATATTAATTTTGCCTGGTCTTAATATCTAACAAAGATGGTGCAAACACTATTTGACAGTGTTGTTTTTGTATCAATATGTATGTGCAGTAATGAATGTATTTATTTCTCAGATTCTGTATGCACAGTTTTGCAATGTAATTCAGAAAGTTGCAAACACAAAGATGTGTCCGCAGGGTCTTCTCTACAGGATTTCAAAAAAATGAAAAAAAAATATATTAAAANNNAGCCATGAAAAAAAAAAAAAAAAAAAAAAGAATCTCAGAGACTCTCAGCATAGCCATAAACCATAACCTGTGAAGACAATACAAAGACTGGACTTTTGTAGCTTTGCATAGAAGAGGAATTTATGTTTTGCTGTATTTAAATGTTTCAATTTACAGTGTCACTCTTTTACAATTCCTGTTTCGGTTTTTGTTTTTGTTTTCCTCTCTCTTGTGTGTGTGTGTGGAAAGCATTGTTTTCAAGCAGTGCAGGTTCAAAGTCTGGGTTAGCAGTATTTTACGGTGTCGCTTCAGTTCTGAAAAGCAGGAGTTTGGGTCTTGACCAGAGAAACATCCAGTGCACTTGGTGAAACAAAACAAAAATCTGAGGTGAGTGCTGGCAAAATCCAGAGAAGGTGAAAGTCACTAGAGGAACAGTTGTGTGCTTCCAGTTGCAGATTGTGACTGAGACAAGCCTGTTGTCCTGCCTCGGGAACAGGATGCAGCTCCTTAGGGAAGTGCCCTCATCCCTCACTCCATGTTCACTGTGGTAGCAATAAGGGATCTCAGCAGTGGGAGTGGAGGCCCGGGATGGGCAGAGGAAGCTCCGTGCCAAACCCAACAGCCTCTGTGCCATCTTGTGACGGGTCCTGCCAAGGATACTGAAGCAGCAGGTTTGCCACAGCCCAACCGGGCCTTGAGCCCCTGGGGAAAGCTGTGCTTTACAAAGCCTCCTGTTCCAGTATTGGTGGAGTGAGCACCTACTGCAGCCTTAAAAATTATCAAGGAGAAAGGATGTGCGTTGATTTCTGGACATTTGCCAAATTCAGAAACCTTTCCAATGAGCCGTGCTGGAGTTAAAGGAAAAGCAAATGAAGGAAGAGACAAAACCTCCCTACATTTTAAGTGGCTTTGAGAGGCTCTGGGTAGCAAACTGAGCTGTCCCCAGAAAGCAGAACTGCTCATAATTGAGATGGCACATTTGAATAAACATTTTTTTAAGCAAGAATTTAAAATCTAAATGAACTCTGAGCTGTAATTCTGGAATAATTAAATAGACTTCTGGCATTTTTTTCATGTTTTTTTTTTTGTTTAAATAATTACTTGCTCAACATCAGTAAAGTCTCTCCACTTACTGTAAAAACCTTTCTTACTATAAGCCTACTCTTGCACTCCAGAACTGGCCATATCCTTGAAAAAGAAAATTTGGGGGTTGCTTTCAATAGCTGAAAGTGGCTTGTTGCAATATTTTAAGTCCTGTGGTACTTTATGGTCCTGATTTTAGTGCAGGAGACAAGCAGGCAAAAGGAGTAGCTGTTTCTCAGCCCCTTTCTGCTCGTATTTTGCATTTTTTCAGAGTAGGGTAAGAAATTTCACCTTTGATGATTTCCCATTAGACTCGCTAAATTTGCTGCTTTCCTTGTAAAACTAAAATATTTGGGAACCCTTGAGAGGCAATTCCAGCTCTGATGTAAGGCTTCTAGCCGGTCCTCCAAGTCAGGAAGGCTGCTTCATTTCGGCCCTCGTTTATCTTTCCGCCACAACAAAATTGCTATTTATTCTGCTTTTCTTTTTCTAACTAACCCCTCAAAGATCCTGAAACAAAAGTTTAAAGATAGAAATGCATTTTTGTTCAGTTGTCTCCTATCTCCACCATCTTCTTCCCTTCCTTCCCTAATCTTCCCAAGCATTTTGAAGGCCAGTGTTGAACACAGGGATCAGTGGATCATCGTTTTTTGGGCAGCCCCTGTGGCCTGCAGTGGGGCCACAACACTTCCTGTGACATTTGTTGGCAGTTGGGGGACCCACTTCACAGCACTGGCTTTCCCTGAAGAGTGGGATGTGTTTTAAACTTTCTCTGTCACAAGCTGCCAACTGAAGCACTAGCACAGCTGTTCCTCTAACCTTCCACAGGACTTTTGACTGGCTGGGGATAACTTTTCTATGAGGAGAGGATCTTATTCTGCCTGGCTGGATATTCTTCCCTGTTTTATTTTAATATTTTAAATAAAACTGAAAAAGGGATGTTGCATCTCTTTTTTTTTTTTTATTTCAAGCCTTAATTATCAGTCTGTCTGGGAGCCCTGGATGTTTCCTGGGGAGGGAGAGAGGAGGGGAGGGCAAGGGAAAGGTCGACATTCCTGCTGCAACGTTCTGTTCATTTCCTTCGAGAGCTTGAATTCAGGTCAGAGCCACACAGAGTTGTGGCTTCAACTCAAGTGTCATATAAAAAGATACAGAAATTATAATATGATCTCAGCATTCAGAAATTTGCAGTCTTAATGTACAGTGATGAGAAACTGTTATTTTATGATCTTTTCATTAAAAGCTTGATTGAAAAATTACCTCTCTTGCTCTAGAGTTCACCTTTTTCCTGTAGCTGACTCTCTCCATGTTTTCTTCTCCTTCATTCAGGGATCTGAACCAGCTACTTCACAAAGCACCCCCCACACACAGCCTAAAGAGGCACTCACAACCTCCCCTTTCATCACCCCTGCACTCGGCTCATAAGCCAAAATCTGACACTCGTCAGAATCCAGAGGAATCATAATTTCACCTTTTTTGTTGTGACCCTGAGCAAGCTGAGGCTGATTTTGAAAAGCTCCCCCTGCTTTGGCCTAACCACAGTTTGAAAGCAGCATTTGTCAGAGACAGTAGATGGACCTGCCAATCCATAAATCTCACAGTCTGTTTGGGCTTTGAGTGTAACTCGGAGGAGCAGTGAAGCAGCTGAGGCAGAAAAGTTTCCTCAAAGAAATTACAGTTCTCCATCCACCTGTGGTACAGGTAAAAAGGGGAAATGCTTCCAGGGAAGATGGATGCAAGTAATGACAAAAGCACCCACTGCAGATTTCAACCTCTCAAATGTTAAGATTCACTTTTCCTTGGGCAAGTAAAGTGTGACCCAAGCAAAATTAATTCCCATTTCCTTAGCCAGGGTTCTTGATGGTGTTGACTCCAGTTCCCAGGTCAGCTTTTTGGATCTAAGTATCCCTCTGTAAAATATATATTTATTGAAACAAGTGAAGCATCTTCACTGTACTGCAAGCCAAGCCTAGTATTTTGCAGCCCTTCCTTTGTCCCACTGCTCATCACCTCTGTTGTGCCCTGTCTCCTGGAGCCTGGTGGAATGCTGTAACACATAGCAGAGGAACCCTGCTGCTGAATTCATATATTGCTTTTTTAGTTCCTCCTTTTTTCCCCCTCTTTAAACACAATGCTGACTATCTTTTAAAGTGACTGACTGAAGGAGCTTCAAATTTAGTCAGTTTTCTGACAGGTTGCAAAGTCAGCAGCGCTGGCAAGAAAATCATTTTTATTTGTCCTTGGAGATGTGTTTTACCCAGCAAGGTTAAAGAGAAGGACAAAAATGAACAGAAAAACAGATGAAGAGCTACAGAAAACCAGAGGCTGTTTTTCAACAGCTCAGATATGGTAATGAGCCTGCACTCTTCTCCCAGCTACCAGTGACTTTTCCTTTCTCTTACTTTTATTTCTAATTTTTTTCTGGAAGTTTTTGCCTCCTGGCACCCATTTCTCTGTGGCATAAGTGGTTTCCAGCATAGCTAATAGATTGTATGTTCCATTTTAACTTTCTTTGCCGTGGTCAGCTCCTTTTCATCTCATAAGATCCTGTAACAACTATACAAAACTCTTCATATAATAACTCACAACTGAAAAGCAGCTGCCTCTGCAGTGAACACTGAAATATGTACAACTGAAGTGCAGAGCGCAGGATGTAAAGGATACCAGATATGTCTGGAATGCCTGGGAATTTGTACTTTCTTCCCTCTGCTTTCATTACCCCCATTTACTGGTAGGACTTCTTTTCTCCCAAACCCACACTTGCTTGCTTTCTCTCCACTACCCTGCTCTCTCTTGAAGAGCAGACATTGGAACAAACCTTGGTTTTTTGGTTTTCTGCAGGAAATATTTCATCAAACTTGGAACTTTTCCATGAGAAAAGTATTTTTTTTCAGTGAAATTTTGTTTCAGCCTCTCTTGAGGTCCCATTTGGACCCTGCTGAGTAGATACAGATGGAGAATGCTTGTTTGTTTGTTTCATGAGAACTCTCATGACTGATACCACTATAAAAAGTTAAAAGGACATTTTTTTTCATAAAGAATAAATTCAGATCAGTAAAAGCCAAAAGACTAGCATCTCACTTTACACATTATTTCTGAAACATGCCTTCATCCTGTTTTGTACTGAAGATAAACTGAATCATTGAAAGTTTTATCTGCAAGTAATGCTACATTTTCAAGAGGTCTAAGAATGCTGGAGCTGTTACCAGCTATTAATTTTGTACATCTATCTGGGGTTTATTTTTTGTCTAGATGTCTTAGAGAGTTGTCCAGGTTTAAGCAAATTGATTTTGTGTGCACTTGTGCAAAGCTTGCTGTGCACCAATTTTAGTGTGACCTGGCTTAAACCAGTAATAGCTAAAGCAGGTGCATTTGCCTTAGCAAAATGCATTGTTCTTTGTCTTGCTCTTTTCCTGTGCTACGGGAACAGCTCCTGCAGCCCCTGTAAGCTGCACCTCAAGAATCAAAGGCAGGGGGTCCCACAAGAGAGGCTGGCTGCTGTCAGCAGAGCCTGAAGTCCCTCACTCCTTCCATGAGTTATGTGTATAGTGTTCAGCTCCCAACTCAGAACTATAAATACTCCAAAATTTGCTATTTGGACGAGAAGCTCTTCCCTCTACACCCACTCTGGGCACTCCTCTTGCCTAAATTCTGCAGTTTCCTCCCTGCTACAGGTCACCATATCCACATCTTCCTTCTTTCCCTTTATGTGCTCTGTAGCAGTGACCAGGTTTGGGTTTGCTTTTTCCCCTCTGCAGTTGTGCTGTCCTAGTGATGAACACTGTTGGAAGCTGCTGCAGAGCAAGGTCTGGATCCATATGTTCCAGCTCAGGAGGCTGAGCCAGTTGTAAGAAAGCACGATCCCCCTGCAGTTACAGCACATCCACAGCTCCATTGCCACAGAGTGGAAAACATCCATCATACTGTCTTCTGCTGGTCCAGGTGCTAAGAAGAGAGGCTGACGTAGCTGGGATGTATCAGCCTGGGAGGTGATTGATGGTCCTGTCTACTTCCTTTGCTTTCTGCCTTCTCACCATTTTGCCCCTTACTTTAACTGCTTGCTCTGTTACTGAGAACATTGGGAGAGGAGATGTTGCAGGGCTCTCTCAGCAGGAGAGGGTAAATCTTTTTTTTTATTATTATTTAGCTATGAAGAAAAGGTTTAATTCTCCCTCTCTGTTCTTGTCCTTCCTCTCCTTCTTGTACACAATAATTAGATTTCAAAAAAACCAGACAGAATCCTTCCCCCAATGCCTCTGGATCCAGACTCAGCTGGTTCATTTAGTTTTTATTAGAGACTTTGAATTTGATAAAAGTCAAGAACTCTTCCAGAAGCCTCACTTGAAGCAAGTAGCAATTCAGGCTAGTGAAATGAGGACACAGCATTCCCTTGATTTTAGAGGTTGGCAGTGGCAGAGCAGATTCCAGCCCTAGGATTTTCTGGTCAGCCCCGCTGCACAGTCCCCAGTACGGGCACTGGGGATTCAGAGGCAGGAACCTGGCCAGACAACACAACCACATCCCCTGGCTGTGGCTGCATGGGGAGCACTTTATGAGCATCAGGCAGAACTGAGCTCCACACCTGGGCTGGTGCTGCTTCCCTGCAGAGCTCTGTGCCTTTGCAGTAATGGGCCAGGCCATTCAAACGCCATGTGGGACTGGCCAGGCAGATCTGACTGCAGGACAGGGGAGAGGGCAGCATCACCAAATGTCACTTATCAGCCTCCCAACATCTGGAAATGTGCAGAACTAAGCTCTGGGTTTCTAGGCTTGTCACCAGAGGCTCTCTCTGCCCTCATCACTGGGCAGCAGCCTCTGCCAACTCCAGCTGGTCCCCTTGCCACAATAGCATCCAAAGGCCAGCCAGGGAAGATTGCACAACCAGGCCTTGATCTGTATTTTCCACTGCTCAGCCAGCAAACCCCTCCTTTTTTCCAGCACAGCTGTTTTCCATCTCTGCTCAGGAAACATGCCCTGTTTTTGATTCCTGGGTCTTGCTTTATGAAGCAATCACGGGCAGGCTGTCTCAAAGTCACAAAGTGGCAGTGGGATAACTCTGGATGCTAAACGCCAACACAGCACAAAGGGGAGCTTTGCCAAGGCTCAGGTGAGCCTGGGGTCAGCACACAGACAGGCCACTGACGTAAGCACAAACGCACAGTTTTCCTTCTCTGAGCTCTGATGTTTGAAATCCCCCTCCCTTTTCCTCTCTTGCCTGCTCACCACAGCCTTTTCCTGGTCAGATCCACATTTCAGTAACAACAGTCTGGATGGGTGATGGTGTCACTATTTTGCCACATCTTACTGATGCAAAACTCCTAGACCAAGGTGGCTGTCCCTTCATAAGCCACCAGCCTGTACAGCTCAGTTCCTAAGCTGCCAGCCTGTCCTATTCTAGGCATCTTGGGTGAAGTATCACAACACACAGCTGCAGCTTGGTAACCTGTAGCCCTGCTGTTAAAGACACTCAGCCCATGGTGCAGGCAGATGGTGGGGGGTGGCAGACAGGGACTGGAAGCCCAGGATGCTGTGTAGACCCAGATGTGGTCTGCTCAGGAACACCAGCAGCCAGAAACACCCTGGCATTGCACTTCTTGGCTCTCTCCCCAAAACACTGGAAATTAGCCAGCTCCCTGGCCATATTGACCTGGAAGTTAGCTAGCTTCCTCAAGGGTTAAGGCATTAATGTTAACACCAACTATATTAACTAAAAATAATATGTGTGCAAAAACGTCTGAGTTACAGCTGTTGCAGGAGTCCTACCTTGACTTTTCTGAGCCCTTCACATGTGAAGTGTGGTCCTTTGCAGCAAAGGCCTATAAAGTGTCTTTTAGGCTGGAATGGGTGGAAGGAGCAGTTATGATGGACAGACTTGGAATGTGCTCTGCAGCAGGCTTTGAGATCACCAAGGGCAGAACAAATAGGGAGGAGGCTCATCACTTTGGTTTGTTGTTGGTTTTTTGTTTTTGTTTTGTTTTTTTAACTTGAGTGGCTGAGCTAAAAGCTCGCTGGGCACTGTCATCAAACTGCCTGGCTGTGCCTCTAGGTAGAAGAAACATACAGAAGACGACAAGGGAAGCAGAGTTCCACCTCTGTTTCTTTTACAAATTCACATCAATCAGTTCCTGGCCACTCCAACTGATTTAAGAGTGTCCACACAAAGGACTTATTGCCATTTGAGGAAGAATTCAAAAATCACTTAATTGAATTATTGCTGTCATCACATGAGCCACAGCCTGCAGCAGCAGTTCATATGTGCATAGTAACATGGGTATCTCCATACCTACTTCTTTGCTTTTAGTGGGAGTCTCATTCCAGGACTGGGGGTGCAGGTGGGAACTGGAGGAGGGGAAGGAAAGCAGCAGGCTCAGATGTCTCTAGCAGTGCACTGCAGACCTGCCCAACACACAGCTGGGTCTGGCTCTTCCAGTCTCGGGACTCACACAGACCACACAACAGCAATTTGGGATGGGTGCAAACACTGCCAGCAGGGAGAGATGTCAGTCCTTGGTGTAAGCTCAGCCCTGGCCTGGCTTCAAGCCATTCCTCACAGTGGTGAGGCGTAAATATGCCAGGGCTTGTCACACGCTCACAGTGCACTCTACCCCTGCTGACAGTGTCTGCGAGGTTCCTCCTGGGCTTTGCTTTGTGTGTGTACACACAGCACAGCCCATGTCGTCCTGCCTCCTCCCTTTGAAAGCAAAGGTCAGAGCATTTTAAAGAGCATTTAGTTTAATCTTCTGAGCTCCTTACAAGATGGGTATCTTTCAAACCTCCTGACCATGGTGAATGCTTTCTACAGAGGTATATTAACTCCCTTGGTTTGGCTGGAGTGCCTGCCTGCTCTCATTATACTTTCACCCCGTACAGTATTGTTTTACAAGCTATCATACTACAGAAGACCTCTGACTAAAGTCCAGACAGGTTCCTGGTCCACAGAAAACGGTAATACAAGTAAAACAACAATTTTCAGATGGAAAGGTAGCCCGGTAGTGCCTCATGAACAGTCTGTGGGGCACATCCTCCCAGCAGCATGGCCCTTTCACACCCTAGGAACCAGTGAAGCAACATTCTTGAGCAACAAAGGGAAGCATGACACAGTGGCACATAAAATGAACTTGTTAAACTTCTTACACTGCCATATTCTTTCTGCTGGGCTCTGATTTAACCTTATCTCCAATGCCAGTACCTTGCCTTTACCTTCATCCTCATTCATTTTTACAGTGTAACTTTCTTTTTGCACCAAGCACAGTTAAAAACGTTAGGGAGAAAAAAAATTTGCTTTGTTTTGATGCCAAAGGTAAATGTTTTTAATTTTCCCCTTTTCATTCTATTTTTTTTAAGTCAAAACAAGAGATGACATACCTTTTGAAAAGCAGCTTTCCTGGGGTGTCTTGTGCCCTGAAAACAGATACAGCTGGAAGTTCCAGTGCTGGAGAACAGCTGTAGATCAGTCAGTAGATGTTTTTGCAGCACTTGGGGAGGGAGAAGATGGGCTGGATTTCATGCTCAATGGCTTCAGTCTTCCCTAGAAATGACAATACACGAAAGCATGTGCATTTTGAACAGCCTTCCTTGACATCTCAGTAGTTGACTCTGAGATATTCAGACAGGTGATGTTTTGACAACCTGATCTCAAATGAGGCAGAATACCAGTAAAGGTAAGAAATCTCTTAATACTGCAAGAACAACAGTGCCAGAAGCATAAAGCAAAGCAAATAAACAGACCTAGTTCTAAAAGTTTTGGTAGTGGCTGGTTCCACCTGCCCTCATTAAGCCTGGAAAAAGAACAGAATTTAAGTGCATTTCTTTTGTATGAAGTAAAATGTGGCACTGTCAGCTGTTGGAGAGCACTAAGTTCTCCAGGCAGCCTTGAGGTGCTTGAAGGGAGGATCTGTGAACACATACAAAAATATTTGTGAGCAAACTATGAAGCCTGTTACAAAAACCAGAGAGGTTGAAGCTGCACTGCCCTTCGAAGAAGGCCTCTTCTGAGCAGAACGAGGTAACATCCCAACTAAACCATAACGGCCTGTGTCACTCTAAGCTGATGGAATCGATCATGGGAGGGAAACCACACAGTGAGAAGGAGCCTTTGATCATTCATTTAGCCTGTTGTTCCTTGGTACATGGTATAGCCAAAGCACTCCATGAGGCAGCCAAAGGGGATGGCAGTTTTAGAAATGTACATGGCAATAAGGAGAGTTAGCAATGCCCTATCAGGTTGCTCTAGACCTTATTCAATTGAGTTGTGAAAATCTCCAAAGATGGAGCTTTCATATACTTGTTGGGTTACCTGTTCCAGTGCTTAACCTACTTCACTGTGAAATCCTTTCCTGTGGGTGGAGGAGTTTGTCTAAAATGCCACCATTATACCTTCCTCCCTGACGTGATGTGTGGAGACTCCAGGCCATCAGAAAAATCTCAGTGTACAGCACTACAAAAGGAGCCTGCAATGCAATTCTGCATTGGCACACAGGCTGGGGGGCCAGGGGTATGGAGCTGACAAAAGGCAGGTAAATGGCTGGGCCTTGACTTTTTTTCTCAAGGCCCGTGCCAAGTGTGCTGCCAACCATGTGTGCCATGCACATTAGGTAATAGTCTGGAAAAGCCTTTCCTCCAGAGGCATGTTCTGTGCTCCTGGTCTCTGTTGCTTTGTGGCCAGCCAGCTCTTTTTCTCTTCCTTAGCTTTGTGAGCCTGGCACTGCAGAGAAGGCAGCCCATGCAAGGGCTGCAAGGAGCAGTCACCCTCTTGCTCAGGTCTCCAGCTCGGGGTGCAGTGGCTCTGTGCAATGCTGAAGGCAGCAGCAGACCCTGAGCAGCAGGCGTGGTTCAGCACAGAGACAGGGGGGGCCTGAGGAGAGTCACAACGCTGAAAGCAACAGCTGCCCCTCTTTGTCTCCTGGGCAAGCTGAGCCTCAATGACTTTATGTGCTTTCACAATTCAAGGTACAGGGAAATCCATATTTACAAAACGGCAATAGGAGGAATTCAGCTAATGCCACCCTATCTACATTCACTCTGCTTAAAAAGTACAGGGGCCCTTCCTTTCATCTGCCGAATGGGTGAAAGGAGAGGCCAGAGACTGGACTTGTATTCAGTTTATTCTCCTGGCTTTGAAAGGCTTAGTTATAGAAGGGCTGAGAGCCAAATGCAACTCTGTCTTGAGCTGTTCCTTTTCCTCCCCCACTAAAGAATGATCTTTAAGCTCTGGACCCTCATCTCCACCCAAAATGACTGCCCTGATTTATTTTATGCTTTTTTGTTGTTTCCTTTTAAACAACTCCTGAGCCAAGTTTTCAGCCTGGGGCAAATTTTTGCAGTCAAATTATAACCTCCTCTCCTTCCCCTTGAAAAAGAGGTGTTTTTCTGGATATGCTGCTGTCCCACCCATTACTCACCTTGCTGCTGGGAGGCAGGGAAGATGCCAATCCTTTGAAATATCAGAATCTCAAAGTTCAGTGTCACACGCATGGGCACACATCTGGTTAAACCATTTCCCTCATATCTTGGCTCCAAATCCTTGGCTGAGACATCTCATGGCAGCAGATGTGTCCAGGGAGCTGGGAGGGAGGGAATAAAGGACACAAAGTGGTTAGGTTTCTCAGAAAGGGAATGGCTGTGGGCTGGGATATAATGAAATGCCAGGACCAGACAGTCTGCTCTCTCAGCATGTTACTTCAGGGCAGCGTGACACTCACCCACAATGGAGAAGGCTCCCCTGAAGCACAGGCTGCAGAAAGCAGGACACTGCTGAGGCCAGTGCCCTGCTCTGAAGGGGCAAATGGGAGAGGGGTTGAAAAGGTGCTATGACCTGGAGCCTGAGAGGGATTTGGAAACTTCTTTTCCTTCAGGATTATGGTTTCCCAACTTAGAACCCAGTGAAAGCCTGAAAATCCTTGCTCAGCTGCCAGCGAATTCCCAATGCTGATTTTGAAGCCAGGAAAGTTCTGGAGAAGATGTTTTAAAGCAAGCAACTTCATATCCTTAACTGCCTCCCTTACCCATTTACCCTCCCTTACCCAGCGAGATCCATTCCCTCTTGCTTACTCAGAGCATGCCTAAAACGTTATCTGCGGTCTGGGACAGGGTGTGGGAGGATGCAAAAAGGAAGGGGATAAGACTTATGTGGTGGGGAATTTTCTGTGGATGTGTCAGATCAGGATTGAAAGTCCTTCACTGGGTTAGAAATGTTTCTTGTACAAGAACTGATGCCCAAATTATTCTGCATTTTGACTTTTTATTATTTTTATCAACTGTTCTGATAATATCTACATAACCAATCCTTTTTGTCCTTTCCAGTGATGAAGACACAAGGATACAGGCACAAGGGGTATCAAAGGCAGCATCAGAAAACACAGGATAAAGAACTGCTCTACTAGTCTTCTGTATCACAATCTTAACATTCATTTATAGTGATCCCTCCTCCCCATCATGTCTAAAAGCCTGAAGAGCAATAAATACTTAAAAGCCCAAGTGTAAGGAATCTTGTGATGCCTGTCTGGATCTGCAGGCAGCCTGAGAAGCATGAACAGCTGACATCTCAACATAGGATAACTAGGAACCACAGTTCTGGAAAGGGTGGGAAAGGACAAGAGAGTAGCAGCCCAGTATCTTTCCCAAAATACTGTATTTCTTACCTAGCCTCCACACTCCTACCCTGGCTTTTCCAGGGAAGGAGTACGGTAGGAAGAAGATGGAGAAAAAAACCTCTGCCCTCAGCTGTGTGCTAAGATTCCAAATTACAATAATTTGGCCTTGCCAGACTTTTCAAGGAAACAATTAGTGGGTCTCTGCCCTTGGGACTTTACATTCAAAATCTCCAACCCTTCAAAGTCATAGGCACTTGCCTGGCTCCCAGCTGCTCCCATCAACATGATATGGATGAGCTACAGGCAAAGCAGGGCTGGGACACCCATCCTTTGCAAGGGCTGTTGGGGAGCAGAAGATGATCAAGAACCTCTCCCTCTCCACCAGGTGAAAAGCTTTGCCAGCCATTGACACTTGTGGCCTTCCCCCTTGTCTAAAGTCTCATTTATTTCCTACATTTCCCCTCAGTAATAACCTAATCAAGTAAAATTCTTTTGGTACTAATCAGATGAACAGGGGAGCTCTTTGTGATTAGTACAGTCAATGAGGATGACAGGAAGGCTTTGACAGGATTACCCTTGGAATTCGCTATTTATTAACTAGACCATTAGCTAAAACGGCACGGCTGGGGTGGGGCTGGTTTTGCTTTGCACACGGGAGATGGCCTGTCGGAGGGTGGGGAAGCTGAGGGTGGTGGAGTTCTGTCTCCATCTCATTCAGAGATCTCGAACAGCTGCCCTGGCAGCTCTGAGGTATCTTTCCCCATCTGTGTGTCTTTCTTTGCTTTCATCATCTCTTCCCATTATTGGGAAACTATCACGAACCAACCTGGGGACTGAGCTGGGAGAGCTTGCACCACCACGTGTAGGCTTGTGGTGCTGACCCGGGAGGACGGGAGTGAAACCCCGCTGTTACAGACTGTTCTGCTCTGGGAGGTAAGTGCTCCAAGCCCCTAGCCCAGGGCAGCAGGAAGGAGAAACTGGGTGTAGAAATAGAGGCATGTTATACTTGCAGAAGCAGCTGGGATACAAAGTAGACACCCACGAAAAGTTTAGGCAAGTGAGAGAAACAAAACAAAAAATTCCTTAAAAAAATTGTTTTCTCTCCGTGAAATTTAGCTCTGCTGTTCACCCAAGACAAACATGAGGATAAACATGGTCAGTAATGGGAGAATACAAACACTAAAAAGGAAACAATTGTAAAAATACAGTTGCAACACCCTTGCCCTCCAAGCAGGTTTCTATCCCAAATTCCAGAGGCACTAGCATAATTTGCTGTGTGCTCTAGGCAACTCTGCATGGGCTGGAGGGAACTTTTGCAAACTTCAGTCTCAAAGAATAGCACTGGAGTCATGAGCCACAATACCAAGGGCCATAAGGGAAGAAAACTCCCCTAACACATGGCAGGATACATCTTTATTCATTCCTCATTGAGGCAGGAGCAGGGAAATAAAATAAGGCCTGCAATCAGGGCCATTATTTTTAGTAGCACAGCTCAGGCAAAGCTGCAGTGACTCCCTCTGACTGCCATCCCACAGAAAAGGGGTCTCCAGTTGTTAGGGCAAGTAGAGCACAAAGCTTCAGAGCAGAAATTTTGGGCAGAATAAAACAGGGGCTTCACTGGACAGACCTAAGTCAGCACCTGGACAGCCCAGCGTGAGTGTAGCCCCAGCATGGGCCAAGCTTGAAAGCTGTCTCTAAATAGCCTCTCCTACCATTTCCAGAGACAAAACCCATGGCTGGACAGGACCAGCCCACTAGGGTGGCCCAGCAGGGCAACTTTTAGATTCTTACAAACCCCAGAATCACAAGGGCATTGATTGAGAGCTCGTAGTAGCTCTCAGAGTTTGTGCACTGCAGTACCTGTGACTGCATTCAGACACCCCACAGCATTTGTTGGCCGTGAGTTAGTCAGTGGAGTAACTGGATTCAGCCTGGAGCAGAACTGGGACCCCACAGAGCACTTGGACAGCAGAAAGAAACCTTCTTGGGCAGAAAGGTAAAAATTGGCCTTTGTTTCTAAATTCTGTCCTGCCTGGTCAGCTAAAGAAAGAATTAGCACTAGACTCCAACTTGCTGCAGGAACAAAAGCACATCCAATCCACGCAGTCTCCTCTGCTTTGGTGGACACAGAGACCATATCTTTTGTAATTTCATCGACTCTCCCTTGAAATGTAGCACTTATGCAAAGAAAGACCTGCAAAAGGAGGCCCTTGAAATCTCAGTAAAATCTGTAATTTGTAGATTTCCTAGATCATAAACCAAGATCTTGCATTAGCCTTTTACCATTTATTCCGCACAAATAGAATTAACTGAAAATTCAACAGCTACTCTATAACTCCTCACATTGCCTATGGAAAAACCTATCAACTTCTGTCTCGAGGTCCAGGTGTGAAATTCCTCCTTCTCAATTTGTTCCAGCAGCTGCTCTGATGAGGGAACATCCCAGAAAAGGTATTTCTTCACCAGGTACTTTGCAAAAGTCTGACTCCAAAATGGAATTCCCTATACCAAAGCAATTTTCTTCACCTTAAGCAGACCACTTAGTCTTCATTTAGAAAGAGGGTTATGGGTTCTCCTTGGGACAGCTTGCTCCAAAGAGGTCCACCCAAAAGATAAGTTAAAAGCCAAAAAAATGTCAACAAAAAATAGAGACTGAGCCTAGCAAAACTGCTGCTGATATTTGGGAGCAGAAACCACATACCTCTTGCCTGAACAATTTCCAAACCATAAACGATGTTTAATGTGGAAAAAGTCATAAATGTACAAAAGTTACTTCTTAAACCAAAAACACAGAGTTTCTTACTCATGGCTTTGATGAATGAAGTGTTTTGTGTTCTGGCGTCACGCTTGGCGCTCCAAAGAACCTTTCTGCTGGGTGGAAATTAATGGCACTGCATGTCCACCGGCTGTGCCGCCGACTGGAGGGTGCCCTTTGGCGTCCCAGCACAGGCTGCCCCTGCTGACAGCTCAGCAAGGTGGGACAGGTTCTCCTTCCACCAGTCATGTGCCACAAGAAAGGGTTAAATGGTACTAAAAGGCTGGAAATGTTGCTGTGTGTTATGATCTTTTGTGCTCTCCATTCCTACCTGTCTTTCAGCTACTGTCCAATTCAGCACAAAACAATGTGTGAGTAAATCATGCCCAAAGTAGAAGGGGCTCACATAAAGCAAAGCAGATTAAGGTATTTCAGAGGACACAGGAGTTAAGGAAACAATGCTTTAGTCTCCTGTCTGTTACCGTTGATTTACAGATGTTCCCAAGTGTGCTCCAAAACTATATTTAAAATTAAGCTTTTAAAGTAAACAGTTTCCACTGAGTGCCAAGATTGCTTTAATGCCAAAACAGAAAGCTCTGGCTGGCACATGCATCATTTTCCAAGCCAGAAATCAAACAAAGCATTGAATACAACAGACATCATTTGATAGTCTCAACTCAGACACCCACTTGGCACTGGCAGTAACCAGTCTTCCATCAGCTGCATCCAAAAATGATGCTTGCCTAACTTGTTATCATGCAAAACACTAATGGGAGTATCTTCCTCTTTTGAAGTCCATTGGAACTGGAAACGTGGGCTGAAAGCACCTGGTGCACAACCTTGCAGAACATCTGAGAACCACCCTTCCGAGGCGGAAGCAGATTGAACAACATTGGAAAGCAGAGCTTCCGAGCCTTTTCTGTCCTGTGAGTCACACGGTGTACACACAGTGCCAGGGGATCCCTGTGGGAGCTACAGCCATGGGGAACACAGGGAAGCAAAGACAGGAAGTGTTTTATGGACGGGGTTTGCTGGAAGAGGTTGGCAAGACTGGAGCTGCCCTACCAGCTCTCCAACGGCAGCTGGTGCCTGCTCAGCAGACCGCAGTTCTGACTGCTGTTTCCTTTTCCCCCTACCATTACTTACTTTTCACATTATGTAATCCCAAACTTTTGTACCAGAGTCTAAACATGCACATATTTTTGCTTATAAACACCTCCATGACACCAGATCCTCAGTATAAACACTGTTACTATCATCACTCAATTCATAGTTTTCCTAGGAAGAAGTGGCCTGCTGAAAGAAAATCATAGCTGGGAATATGAAACAAACCCAAAAACCAACAAATCACTGTATGATTTGTCTAAGCAAAATCTTCTGAAATCTTGTCCCTACTCAGAGAAAAGGCATGTTACCTACCAATGGATCTTTCTGAGCAGACACTGGTAGTTGTTTTCATCATTCTAACAACCAGTGACTGAGTTTTCTTTTTCTTCTGCTGTACCTCACTGAGTGAATTACACAGGCTGTCAGTGGCTCAAGGCCAAGTCCAGCCCTCTCACTCTGACAGCACACTTTAATTTTGCTGCTCCAGCACTTCTTCTGGGACAGGTGCCCAGAAAGTGCTTTAGAAATCAGTGTTTACTATTCACAAGAGGAAGAATTTCAGGAAAAATACCATCATAACATCCAGAACAGGAGTTTTTTTTAATCACTCTTGTTACAGCCATGCACTTTTGGCATGGCAGCCTTCTGAAAGGCATCTCTTTTGGGCTCCAACTCTCTCTAGGCTTGCAGTTCCCTATGCACCTAAATGAACATTGCCTCAGGTTTGGTAGCATCCAGATTCATGGCAGTGTTCTCCCTGAAAACCAGTGACTAACAGGCTCCTTAAAAACAAGTGATTAGTTCTAAAGTATGTCAGGAGAAATATAGTCCTTAACTGATACACTGTAGCATACATGCTCTTTCCTTAAGAAAGATACCTGGAACTGGAAAGACCTAACTCCTTTGTGTCTCAGCAGATCCCTAATTCCTGAACAGGCAACAGAGTTGAGTGCCCCTCCTGACAGTTTGTTAAGTTCTCTCTCTCTTTTTCACTGCCATTGTATTTTGATATTTGACTTCTAACAAGTTTTCTCTTCAACATAAGCAGCTTCTACATGACATTAATGCTGATGCAGCCTGGTCAGAGTCTGGACACACATCAAAGTGTCCTACACCACATGCAGAAGGAATTAGCTTGAGTTCCACAAGACTGATGAGGCATTTTTCTACAGCGGTAATTTTGTTTTACTTTCTTGCTCATTATTGAATGCTGCTCCTTCTTCTTATCCATTTACAATGTGCCTGTGCCTTTAGAGCTGTACAGCCCCCAGCAGCCCAGACATTGCTCCTGTGCTCCAACCTGGTGCTTGCTGGCACTACCCTTTCTGTTTTCTCTATCCTTTCACCAAAAGGCTGAGACACTTTCTCCTCTTGACTTCTCAACTTCATATGTGTTTTCCTCAAACCTATTCAAAATCTGACACTATGACAGTCCAACATGTCACCACAGCAACATTCTCTGAGCAGCCATTCCTGGAGCTGCTTAGGAAATGCAAGAATTGCTGAAAAATCGTTCACTGGGCAATTCATGGCTCCTCACCTGCAGCCTGGGGCACATAACCTGAAGCTGCTATCGCAATGCCCAGTTTGCTATCTCATTAGGGCAGAGGGTAAATTGCAATCCCTTATTCCTCAGCACAGAGCACAAAAGTGTCCTGAATAACTTACTTATTTTTTTCTTTTTAATATGATAATTTCATTTGGAGACTGCTTTCAAACTTGATTCCAAAAATGCTTGGGAATGAAAAATACAGTGGTACATTATTCAAATGGATAAAGAAATAGATAAAGATCCTCACTACCATAACTCTGCATCTCCTTTTTTTAACACTTTCCCCCTAGTTCAACAATTATCAAAGCTGCACTTGCTAAACGTTGTATCAAGAGATTACAACAAGACCTTCCTTATTTTCAGTAAATTAAAATATTTTGTTAAATGGGGTGTTAAGACTGATAGTACCAAACACAGAATTCTTCAGCTCAAAACACACAGATCAAGGAACAAAAGCTATTGATACACCTTTGAGTCGATACGAACATTGGGATTACTTCCATTAGAACTGGTGAAAACACAGATAGGTTATAATGCAATAGAGACACTCCTGAACCCCAAATTTCTCTAAAGAAGGAAATGGTCCTTAGACCAGGCTTGAAGCTTTCTAGTGAAGAGACACAAAAGTTTGTCCTGCTGCCACACAGACTTTGTTTGGTGACTAAGTATGCCTGAGTATCTTGTTAACATGCCCTATGATCTTGAAAGCTGACCCTTTGCAATAAGAAGTGTGACAAAGAAACGAGCTCTTGAATGGGGAAAGAAAGGCCGCATGCCCCAAGCACTGTAACCCGAATAAGGGGCTCTCTGAAGGAACAAAGCTCCTCGTACACAGGTGCTCCTCCAGTCAGGGTAAAGTGTGAGACAGAAACACTGCTGGGAATTGGGCAGCACAGGAGCTCGAAGCAAAGAACTGGCCTGCCTTGCCTCTCAATATCACAACAGTTCCTGAAAATTTCAGGGTTCCAGGAGAGCTGCCTGACTTCCTCTGATCCACTGCCTCCGAGCTGCATTTGCAACACTGGCGGCCTGTGTATTTCAGGAATGCAAAAAACTGGCACAGTGAGGTCTATGATTCAGCCAAGATGATGTGTTGGGACATGACTGAAGTTAATTAAAAGGAGCTTAAGACAGACAGACAGAAAAAAGAGTTTGCAAGACTTCTTAAAGAGCCAATTAATTATTATTTGTGGCTGCACACGCCAGCTGGGCCGCAACACAGAATCTCCCCAGCCCTTACTACTCACCTCAGAGTCTCTATACAATGCCAAAGAAAACCCACATGCAGGTCAGCCTTTGGGAGCTCTGGACCAAACTCCCCCCCATTGGAGCTGAGTAAAACTTTACATTCAGCAGTACAGTCTCATTTACACCCACAAATTTATGCCAAGTCTTAATGGCAGACACAGAAGCAAGAAATAAACAGTATCTTGGTTGACATGTGAAAAACCACAGGCTGTGCTGAGCAAGATGACCCAGTGACAATTGTCTTTGTGAGTATGGACTGGCTCCACCTGGAGTCAGGGTGGGGAAAAGAGAATAACTATGAATAATTTCAGCCTCTCTATTGTATGATGGTGATCGTCTTCAGAGCTGCACGAGACACCCACACTTAAAGCAGCATAGTTCCCCTTGACACATTTCCAGACTAATTTCCTATAAGAAATTCATTGCCTCCTTAGCAATTCTCTAAGACTCTTAAATTCCTTTAAATATCTGAAGCTAAATTCTATGCTCCAAGTCTATGGCCCCAAACCCTTCATCACCTCCCCAAGGACAGCAAATGATGCTTGCATGTGTGAGCAACTCCCTCACCTCCAATTCTTCCCTACGTTCAGCCAGCACTGTCCCAGAGGCACAGCTGAGCAAAGACAGGAGTGGGCCTTGCCACAGACCAGCCTGCTTGGGAACTCGGAGCCACATGCACCGCACAAAGACAGAGCAGCCTGAGGCCCCACTCCCTGGGCTGAGCAGGTTTCCTGGCCCAGGCTTCCCAAAATCTGCACTGTTGCTGCTCAGGAGGACAGACCCTACTAAGGTCAGTACAGCAGCTGACAGGTATATTTACTGGGAGGCTGCAGATTTTAACAAAGGGGACTTTTGAGTGGTGCTCCCTGTCATGTCAGTGGCTCGTGGCTATGCAGTTTCCAAGGCTCCCGTGTGTGACTGGCACAGCTGCTCCCCCAGTAGGGCCAGGAGCCTCCCACCGCTGCAGGCCCCACACCTGCTCACAGCCCTACCTGCACGTAGACCTTGGCAGCCCCTGTGGCATTTGCTGGGTGGGGGTGGGAAGACCATGGTGTCATTTACACACAGGTTAAGCAAACCAGGTGCAATCAGTTTGGGTCTGGCTGAAGAATCCTCCACCCTTCTCAAGCTATTTAACCCCCACAGTGCCAAATCTCTGTGCACGCCCAGGGCAATTAGTTTGCAGAGAAGACATCTGTAATTCTGTCCTCATTCTCAGATCCACAAAGGAACCACAGGAGGAACAGATCACATTAAAGATCCTCTGCCTAAAGAAAGACAGCCAGCACTCCAGTTGCTATATTCTTAAAATTATTTTAACCGAAGCAATGAACATCCTCAGAAAACACAAAACCAATTCCGAGCTGAAAATTGCTTCACTTTCCTTCTGCTACCTGGCCTTGGACAAGTTAAAATACTGCTTGAAAACCGTTTGAGGAGCACAGCATAATAGGGACCAATGTGTGGCAGATGCAGTGGGCAAGAAGGGGAGAGAGGGACTGCTGAGCAAGCCAGTCTTCAGGACTGGGAAGCAGTTCAGCACCATCAGTGCACCGTCCTTGGACACAGCAGCATGGTCAGTCCAGGTCCATTCCACAGCAGAGAAACAGAATCCTTGGGACCCATGGTCTGAAAGTTGCTCTCTTAACACCCACCTTTTGCCTTCCCACCCACTGAGCTCTCCAGTTTGTGGGGTATACATCTCACAGCTCTCTGACACAGGAATATTTTGGCATGCAGTTTGTAGGGCCTGGACAATTATCCATCCCTGAGCTCTCGAGTCTGTAAAGTCAACTAAGGGCTGTTTACTCTCAGTCTGTTATGTTGCTCAAAATTAATACTATAATGACAAAACCTTAAGATGGAAATCCCTACAGGAAATTGCTGAGTGAAGATCACTCAGTCTGCGGGGGACTTGTCTGCAGAAAGGCCTAGAAAAGGAGATTTGAGTTTCTATATCCAGTTGTTCTTCTAAACCTCTCAGAAATGGGTGAAGAACAGGGGAGGGACTTAGGGGGAAGTCCCGACTTAAAGTAGGTTAACACCTTGCCGGACCCTTGCCAAACGCAGTTTCAAATTAACAACTCCAAACTAGCAGGAAAAATGCTTCTCTCGACCCCCGGGGGGTCAGTGCGACACCCAAGCACTGGCACCAGGCAGAGCTCAGATATGACACAAAACGACTGGGTTGTTCACCTCTCTCGGGGCTGAAACCCAGAGAAAGGGGCATTGCTTCCAGGAGGGGACAAAGACAGCCAGCCCCACAACAAAGGCCACTTTTGAGAAGCACATAAAAGGAGGGTCTGGCTGTGCCCCCCAGCCAGACCCCACCCCTCGCAGCGTGGAAGCCTTCGCCCTAGCGCCAGCCAAATCTAATCAAGTCTGACACACAAGACAGCCTCTTGCCTTAGGCAACCCCCGCCTCTGCTCCTCACCCACGGAGCTCCCCCGACCCACAGGGCGCTGCCCCGCTTGAAGAGCTCAGGCACCATCCTGGCCCCCGAGCCCTGCTCCCGGCCAGCACCACCTCTGCGCGGGCAGGCAGCAGCCCACAGCCCCGCTGGCCCCGAGAGGGTGAGGGGAACCCCCTTCCTAACACCAGCCTGGAGGGCCCCCACGACCCCACTGATGCAGTGCTTCTGTGTGGGGACAGACAGACCGTGGCCTACTACAGTGGGGCACGAGCTCTTGCTTTTCCCTAACACCCTCCATGCCTGCACCCCTCCGTGAATGCTCTATGTACCTGGGGGAGTCTTTGCCCCCCTAGTCCTTCAGTTTAAAGCACAGCCAAATGTTGATAAAAGCCCACAGGAACTGGACCAGATCTTCAACTATGCAAGTTTCCCTTCAGATACGAACAAAACACACAAAGCTTTAAAAGGGTTCATTTAAGCATTGCTGGGACAAACAAGCAAATACTGAAGGTAGAAAGCAGCTCAAAGCAGTCAGACCTGTCTCATAATAGCAGGGAAGGCTGAATATTTCCTAAAATTACCTACTCCACTCCTCAAGTCAGGACTCAGTATGCTCCAGAGTGGGCGAGAGTCTAGTAAGGAAAGCTGAATAAGCATTGTTTGAAAGAGAGGAGGCAGGAATTCACCAAAGTGAAGAGGAGGAGAGAGCACAGGCTGTTTTTAGAAGTACTGGCACCCCCTTAGTCTGCAGCAGCCAGGAAACTGGTTGGAAGCCCCATGACTTGAGCAAGACACCCAAACCTGAGAGCCAGAAGGGGAAGGGACTTGGCAGAAATTCCCCTGCAAAGCAAGGAATCATTTATGTAGCAGAATATTCAGCTTGGCCTCGCTGCAAAGAAATGCTGCCAGATACCTGATCCTGCCACCAGTATATTAGCACTCCACTCCCCTGCTCTAATGTAGCCATGAATCTTCCTCACCCACTTCTGTCTTCCATTTGATCAGTTTTGGACAGCTTCCCTCTAACCCCAGTCTTCCTGCACTGCCCTGGGGCCATCACAAGGCTCTGCACCAAGAGCAGCCAACGTTCCATCCCCCCCAGCTTCCAGCTGCCCACCCTCATTCCTTCCACACTTGCCCTGTGGGCACTCTTGGCTGACCCCCTCCTTTGTGAGGCTCACAGCACATGGAAGGGTAAAAAGCACTGCGCTGGTCTTTCTAGGGTTAAAGACAAAGAGACCAAGCATCCAAGAACCAACTCAGGGAAATTCTGGCACCATGCAGGAAGCTGGGATAACCTGGCTGATACACTATTAAACTCCCTGCTGCAGTTTATCTTCACCCTTCCTCTCTTTGCCTAGCTGTGTGTAGCTCACCCCACAGGGTATAAAGCCCGGGGTGGCTGGAATGTTTTCAAGGAAGCAGAGCAGAGAGGGTAATATTCTAGCACTGCATTTATTTTCTTACTTGCTTGCACACAGAAGGAGAGTGAGAGACTCACCACTAGGCAGCTGGAGTGCCTGACATGCAATGGAGTTAAAATACACCTTTTCATACTGCAGGTCAAGGGTTGGAGGTGCCAGCGTGAACCGAGGGGGGAAGTCTGACAGGTTTACACCCAGTGCCAGCCACGACGGTGGAAGAGAACAATGCCACTACAAAGACACCTAAAAGCTTCACTGTGCAACTGACAGCCTTGGCCTTACTGTTTGAATGTGTGTGTCCTTTTCTGAGACTGCAAAATATTAAGCACAACAATTTTAACTGCTAAAGATGCTTTTCAGGGCACAACAATACACCAGATAATTTCCCTTTGCTATATTCCATGTAAACAAAAATAACCCTTTTAGAAAGACTACAATCAGCTAGTTAGAGTATGTGTATCTCCCTAACACACAGAGAAAAGACAAATCTACACTTGAATTGTAGTCCTCTTTTAACACGTCATCTACTAAGACTGTCAATTCTAGTCTAGCTATGAAAATCTGTTGCTGGAGGAATAAAATCCTAGCTGAAAGTCTAGAGCTAAAACAAAACTACCCTGGAAACACCTTGCTAATGGACAAATGACTGTGTGAAACATGCACTAGCATTCACAATTATCCTCTGTGTCGAAAAGAAACACAAACATATCCAAATCCATTTGGTCGATGTTTAAAAAACGAGACTGAAGAAGCAAAGCTCACTTTGGACCTGACACTTGCCACACTGGGTTTATACAGGAACAGCCCCTCAGTTCTGGTTCCAGACCTTTTGTCCAATGAATCCTGCTGAAGACAGGATCATGCATTCTTTCCCTTTCAGAATTAATGACTGCACAGGAGAGGCCTTATGCTCATGGAGCAAAGTGGGTGACACCAGCAGGCATGGAGTGAAGCACAGAAACTGGTTTTGGTCATGGCTAAAGGAGATGACTGATGTGCAGAAAAGTACCAATTTTGTTCTTGGATACTTTGAATTAGAGTAAGGCTGTGCCTTTGGGTCCATGCTTAGTTTTTTCAAGTTAGTTGGACTCCCATCCTGTCCTCCCTTCCACATACTCATTCAGGCAGTGAGTTTAAGGCTCCTGAAAAGCACCAGATGTTGGGGAGGTGTTTGTTTGTTTGAACTCTCCTTGCAAAAACAACAATAAAAGAAGGGAAGAAGATTGGATGACTTCAGATTTGCTTTCCCGCAGAGTATGACTACGGCAGGGAGGCAGCTTAGTAAATACACTCAGGGAGGACTGTGGGGAGGGACAAAAACACACAGAGAAACTCAACAGAAAATAAACAAGAGGGATAGAAGTTTCTAGTCATTAGCAGAATGAAGAAAATGGTGGCAAAACAGGTAATCAGGAGGCAGTTCCTGTGGACACAGCCTGCAAGGGAGGAGATCCAAGAGTTTAATTTCCAGGCACAGTCTAATATGGACCCAGAGGCTGAAGTAATAGGTGAGAAAAACGAGGGCAGGAGATAGACCAGAGAAGAGGGCTCATGTGGAGGTGAGCAGTCCAAACACTGTGCTGGACCCTGCCGTGGTTAGTTACTGCTGTGTAACTAGAGATTTCACACTGTCTTCCTAGAAGTTTATAGTATTCAAGAATCTTCTCCAGGGAACTTGCCATCTCTGCATGGAAGAGCAACAGTGACCAAGGTGAGCCACAAGTGGGAGGTATAACAGAAAAGGTGTGAGGATGAGGAGAGAAAGTATCTAAGAAATCCAGATTGATCCTGGTTGTGGAATAGGGACAATCTGAGGGGGAAAGGATAACACACAAAAGGAAGACAGTAGGAGAGAACACAGGTTCTTTGAACTGAAATCCTGCTTTACTTTAAAACACACACATTGCAACAGGGATGCACACATGCACGCACACACAAACAAGTCAAGTATCCACATGAACACAGTTGGTTCTGGATATCCCTTCTTTCTTTAATTGGTCCCAGGTGAGGCATCAACAATCACATCTGGAAATTTTTATACAAATGGCAGGAAAGCCAATGACTCGGGTCACAAATATTTCACGCTCTCTCTTTGCCAGAAACACAGGACAAATGTGGTTTACATCTGCCTCCCTATAAATACACACACTCACACTTGCAAGATTCTCTGCTATGGCAAATACTTGTGCATGTAAAAGCAGAGCTGGTCAATGTGCCTCCCATCCATCCTAGGGGCATTCGATCAGAACTAAGAAACTGGATGCTGGGTGACACCTGCAGTTCAGGTCAGGCTCATCGTTGGGATAAGGATCAAGACATAGCAAAGACATCCTTACTGACTATAGGAGCAAAACACAGAATCAAATTACACGGATGAAAACTTTCTAAAGTTTTGTTGCAGCCCCTGCCTTCCAGACCCAGACTCTCCATGGGACCACAGGACAGGCTGTGTCAGGCACACCCAGTTTCTGCCTGGCATGCAAATTCAGCTTAATTTTCAGAAGCTCACCTTTCAAGACAAAAAGCAACTGGTCCTCCCTTAATCCCCACCTCTTCCTGCCTCAGGTGCCAGCTACCACCTGAGTTTATCCACTTGTAGTCAAGAAGAGACTGATGTACTCTCCTGTCTGTGATGCACCAATTCAAGCAGAGCCCGACTTAACTAGTTTTACCCCGCGTGCACTCATGCTGCAAAATGCTATTAAAATTCAATACATCTCAGCAGTAAGGACCAATCTCTTGGGCATCAGAGCCTGAACTCAGATCAAGTGCCAACAGGAGTAGTGTTTCCTAGGAGGAACACTGTGCTCAGCTTCATTTTGGGATTAAACCTCGGAAAATGCACAATAGCCTCCACATAACTGTTGTATGAGCATTATAGTTGCAAAAGATGGACACAGCTTCCTCACTGTGTCAACAGTTCTCAGAAACGAATGCTGAGAAGATATGTTTCTCTTCAGTACCAGCTTATTCTTAGAAGACACACAAGGTCTTTGCTCTTCTGAGTCAGTCCTGGTAGCATAGGTGATGCTGTCAGTGCTCTGCAGTAGACACTGGGTTAGAAGAACTGAAAGACCTGATGGGTGCAACAGAGTGTGCAAGGCAGGAACACCTCAGACACTCCTAATGAGCCAGCTCTGATCCTATCTATGGCAACTTCGTGTTGCTCCAGGGGTAGAGCCTGCAGAGGTGACTTAACTAGACGTCAGAGGGAATCTCCTAACACTACCAAAGCAATCCAGTCAGCATTTTACATTCCCTCTGTCTGCCCTTGGCATAGTGGATGTGGCAGTAGCTGTTTACAGAGCTCTGCCAGCCTCTGGGCAGCAGAGTATGACAAGGGCCACTGCACTGCCACTGCACCTCTAGAGCAGCCTGGAATCTGCAGCTCTGAACCCCAGGATGATGGAGCTGCTTAGCAGACTTAGATCAAAAATAATTTTCCCTCACTGAGGAGACTGCCTAAAGCTAAAGACACAGCTTTACTTACCCCCGAATGTCCACTGTTGTGCTTCATGCCATCAGAATTTGTAATGGACAAAAGAGTTAACAGCATCCAGCTTGGGTTTCTTTTTTTTGCTTAATCTGTGGCATTTGGCTGGAGCACCTGGCCATACTTTCCTTCATCTCAAGCTTTAAAGCAGATTGGAAATCTCCATGTATGTTCAAGTAAGATTTCATCACTCAGGTAGAACAGCGGAGCAAGATACACATTCTCTTATAGTCAGTAGAATTCCAAAAACAAAGCACTTAAAATTGACAAAATGTCATCATTTTTTATTCAATGTTTAACTATCACATCCAATTTACCTCTAGTCCCACTGTTGCAAGAAAGAGATGAATTGCTTACTAATTTGAGGGTTTTTTTTGGATTAAAGAAATTCAATTAAACATTTCATCTTTCCATCATTAGACTTTTAGGGCCCTCCATCAGCCAGGCTAAAATGTGGGATGCTGCTGGTACCTGTTGTAGCCTCACAAGTACTGGTTTAACAGGAACCTTGTTGGCCTCATTCCTTGTGGAGCTTTCCCCAGGAACCCCTACATGGGTCACTGCTGAAAACAAGATCACTGAACTGATCAATGAATTTATCATAGGTGGCTCACACCACTCTTTCCTGGAGTTTTCCTGGAGCCCACGCCAGGCTGGCCAGCATCCCCACACAGGACTAAGGGAAACTGAACCAAGCAAAAGCACAAACGTTTGGAGTGCTTGTTCTGAGTGCTGACAGACACCACCCAGCTCTAATTTACTCTCTGTAGCCTTTCTAAGGGCACACATTGGAATGACCTCCCCACGTGTCTCGACCAGTGCTCATCTGGTTTGCCACAGGTGTGAGGCTGTTGCTGCTCTTAACATCTTTTAAATGTTCCCCCAGATGAAGAGATGAATTCCCTTTGTTCCTCAGAGATGGAGTTTCTTTCATTTCCTGCATAAGGATGCAGTCCACACTTCCAGTAGAGGGAACAGATGATGTAGGCCTGGAGGGTACGGGTGCATTTGCATGGGTTGGGCTATCAATCATTTACACCCACTGGGCTGTACAGGGCTGGTAAGAGCAGTGCTGGTCTGAGAGCTCCAGAGAAGAAAACCATTCTTTCAAATCTCTTTGCTCTCAGCTCATGGAAAGAGTGCCGTTAAAACCAAAGATGAATGGAAGGACCCTGATTTGGTTTATTTGCATATATGATTATGTAAATCAACCTACTGCTTCTTATCCCATGGCAGCAGACCTGCCTGTGGAAGAGCCTCCAGGTCTGTGCCACAGTGGAGAAGATTGGATTATAGAAAGGGACATATGCGTGAAAACAGGTCCTGGCTGCATATTCACAGTTCATCAGCAGGCACATGGGAAAAGTGGGATTTAACTCTTCACTGTCAGAGAAGCAGGACAGAAAAATGGGGCAACAATCATGGAGAACGCTTAGATATAATGCAGCAACCATTATTTGAACATGTGTAAGGATAAACACCAGAAGTATTCTGTGGACAGCAGCTTGGGGTATGCAAAAGGGTTAATGATCTTAAGCCACCAGAAATCAAAATGGTGAAAGATTTATTTCCAGCCCCAAGATCATCAAAGAGCCATCTCATTCACATGGCATTGTCCCCTTGTGCTGTGCATACACTACCTGCTTGCTGCCCACCAGCATGCTCAGTGCCCACCTCCCGAGATGCACGTTCTGCATTACTGCACAGCTTCCCTGCATCCCACTGTCCACACTGACACCTGCCTCCACACCTCAGGCTTTCCAGCTGCCATCCTACAGATGCAGTGTCCAAACCAATGCTTGCTTCACTGCCCAGGACATGCCACAGCCCTATAACTCCTTACTCTTTAACTTTGGATCTGCCAGCCCAGCACCATGCTAATTCCCAGGGGTGGCTGGGGCATTAACAAAGCAGCTGATTACCACTGGGAGGCTCAACAGGCCCTGTCAGCGTAGCAGCACTGCTGGGGTTAACTCAGCCCCAATCCAGTGTGTCTGAGCATCTGTGGGAAGTGGAACATTTTTAATCCTTTGAGGAAACTGCTGTGTGGATGACAGAAGCAAAGAGACCAGGCCATATCCATGTAGAGGAAATAGGAGCAGTGTTCAGGGATGCATGGAAAGTGCTGAGTAGTCACAAGACGTATTTTGCAAACTCCAAATTATCTCTTATTAGGGGTAATAAGGCACCTCTCACATAAGAAAACAAAACCCCCCAAAACAAACAAAAACCCACCAAAAAAAACCCCATCCCACATTAAAAATAACAAAAGGGAAAAGAACTGGCACTTCTAGAGAACATGGCTGATACGAGTCAGCCATATCCCAAAGACTGTTTTAAAACTTATTATAGGAACAAGTGACAATAACTTCAGGATTCCAAGAAATGTCCCAAAGCAAACTAAGTATGTCTCTGGATTTCATTTTGTTCTGAAATTTGAATCGGGATGTTTTGGCCAAGAGTCACTCAACTTTTAAAACTAACTTTGCCCAACCTCAAGTTTCTAAACCAGGGGAAATTAAGTAGGTTTGGTGAGTTTTCTTTAGAGAGATTTTGCATGCGTGACACAAGCTCTAAGCAAAAGGTGTTGGCTGGGGGACGATTGGTTGTGTTTTGTTAATCCTACCAAATCTAGCAACACAGGGGAAGAGTTTAGCAATACTGTAGGCTGACCCGGACCAGTAACATCTCTTCAAATTATTGTTGTTACCTACCCAGCATCAGCCACCCTCAAATACCCTTTGTGAATATATGGAAAAGCACACACAGTAGCTGACACTGGCTAACTCTGGCTCACTTTTCTAGTTCAAGCAGGACCAAGGTGTGAACAAATGGTGCTGAGTCAAATCCAAACTTACTAACATGGCAGTGCATGCACCACCCTGGCAGTCCCAGGGGTCCTCCCTTCAAATATCTGCAGTTTGAAGTGTAAATGAATACAAGAAAACTCCTTCACTTACAGAATTCCTCATCCTCCTAACATCCTCCTCATCATCAGTTCTGATCCCCCTCAAAGACAAGATGAAGTTCAGGAAGCTGGAGCATCTGTATTGCACCTCTGCTTGAATCCCACAGTTTAGATGCCAGCTTCCTCTCCTGTGGTGGCAGTGCCTCTGCAAATCACACTCAGCACCAGGGGAACAACCAACTGTGTGTCTCTCTTCACAATTTGCAGAGTCAAGAGAGGGGTTTAGCTGTGGGGTTTCTGCACCACAGCTGCACTGCTTTAGCCATGGCACTGTACTGATTCTGTGGTCAAAAGGATGACACCATAGGAACAACATCCATCCAGCTCCAGCAAAAGCATTCTGACAACGTGCAAGACCATTACTAAACTTCCACTCATTTTCAGTTTTTTCCTTGCAGTGGAATTCAGGGTATGTGGTGGTTGGAGTCCAAACAGCCCTAGAGGCTTGTATGGGAGGGACTGCCAGTCATGGTCACTCCAGAGAGGAGAGAGAAAGCAGCAGAAAGGAAGGACTCCAGCTGAGGGAAGGAACATGCATATGGACAAACCCATCCCATTGCTAGGAGGAGCAGGGTGCTGAGTTCAACACATCCTGAGGGACAGAGCATGGAAGCAATGGGAAGGTCTCTTGGATGCAGTCAACAAGTGCAGTATGAGCTGCTGGCAAGGACTGTCAATGGCAGCATTCATGTTATTCTCTCTCCTCTGTTTTGAATGTCCCTGTCTGGCTTGTAGTGCTCTAAGGTACCACGTACATACAAACCTCTTGGGTCTCTTCAAGGGTTGCCACAGGCCTGTGCTGTTACCTGTACCTGAGAATGCCTCGGAGCAGCTCCCTACAACTCCACTGATCTCCTGCAGTCAGGAACTGACAAAAGGGTGGGAATGCAAATGCACCCTGCAGAGACAGCCTGGCACATTTAAGCTCCGCCAGCTGGAAAAGTGCCTGTTGAATACTGGAAACTGCTTTATCCACGGGGTTAGTCTAAGGCAGCTCTTGTCAAACTGACCAAGAGCTCCATGCCCTAACAGGAGGGTGTTGTGTGCCCACCACTCCCCTGTGTGGCCTTCCCCAGGAGTCCTGTGGCACTAGATAACACAGCCCAAGGTCAGAGTGTGCTCTGAGTGGCAGCTGTTGTGGCACTCACGGTGCCCTGGCCCAGCCTGAGCGACAGCATCACCGACATGAGGCCGCCAGCCCCAGCCTGCCCCAGAGGTTAGACTCCATCAGTGTCTTCCCGTTCCCGGCTGGCTGTCTCCCATGTGGCGACGCATAGCACTATTCACCCGACTATTGGCCCAGCCCAGAACTGTTTTTATTAGAAAACACTAGGGCAAGCCTTTCCAAGCCTCAGAAGAATCATCTTGTAAAGATCTGGGCTTGAGATGCCAAATGATTGCTGCTTTGGCGGAGTCTGCACATTCATTTTTTATTGGTCACAAACGCTTTCCAGATGCTGGCATGCTGGCTGCAGATTGCAACTCTGGGGACTTGGCTCCCAGCCCCAGTCACTTTGTTAAACTCTTGACCTGCTGTGGGTTAAAAGAAGCAGGGAATGGGACTGAGTCACCACGAGGGCATTGCTGGGAGAGAGTGCGCACTGCACAGCAGAGACCCATTTCAGCAGCTTTCTGTGCTCAGCTGGCATGGAAAACATTTAAGGTGGTCCACAGCAATCCAGCTCAGCTGCCAAAGCTGGTGAGGACTGCACCATAGCACCAGCCCAGGGTTTAAGAGCAGGGCAGAGAGGCTGCCCTGCACCTGGATTTTCCACACTGCAGCCCATACACTTTCCATCTTTTTTTCCTCTGCACAAGTGGATTTCCCATCCCTGCTCCATTACTAAAGCAGTCCTGTGAGCCAGAGCCATGTGCAACATCAGACTAGAAGCTGAAGCCAGGAAACCTTCCTTGGGTTCAGGTTTCATGACAAGCCTGAAGCTTATTCATCAAGAAGGTTTGCAAACTTTTGGGGGAAAAAAAAGACTTTCTGGTTTCTCAGTTGTTACATGGTATCCCAAATAAGGAGGGGAAAATAAAATTTAAAAAGAGGTATGAACAAGCAGAAGAAAACACAAATGTTTGATATTTTTCTGAATGGAAAAATTTCCCTTTGAAAAATATAGCTGTTACAAATCGTTGCTTTTTCCTCTCCCTCAATAGGGAATTAAAAAAACCCTAATATTTTGCACTTTTTGATAGGCAGTTGACAACTTTCTTTAATCTCAGTTTTCAAGAAGAAAAAGTTCTCTCAAAATCTCAGTTCAAAGAGAACACTCAGCTGAAACGAAATTTTTCATTCTGCTTTGAAATATGCAGCCAAAAGTGGTATTTCAGGGAATGTATTTCCATTCAGAACTTCTGGACAGGAAGGAAAACAGTTCTTGAGAAGATCTCTTGACCTGAGCTTTGGTGCAGTTTCCCCGTACTCTGTGGGGACAGTGCTGGGGTGGAGGGTGCTCAGGGAGCAGAGTTCCTCCCTCTGCAGGTCGTCTGTCCAGTACATCACCTCAAGGCTCTCACCCTGCTCTCCTTTCCACTCCTTTATCAGTGTTGCCTGAACACAGGCACCCTGATGAGTTCCTGGTCCCTGTGGGTGAATTGTGCTGTGTTGGATGCCAGGAAGGACAGTGGGCAGGAGGCTGGTGCAGGAATTCCCAGCAGAGCTGGAGATCAGCTCCTGCAGCACCTGCACAGTGATGTGGTCGTGGAAATGGCCTTAGTGCCTGGTCACTCTTCAGCTGGGAGAATCTGCTGGCAGAGGTCTGCTTGCTCCTCTCAAACCAGTAGCTGGGGATGGAGATTTTCCAAGGTGCTGATAGAAGCAGGGTGTGAGGGACAGCTTGGTGCCTCATTGCTCTAGATGCTCACTTCTAACCTTCCCACAGACCTTTGTGGGAGCTCTATGTCACCCCCAAGCCATTCATTAGAACAGACAGGGCCTCAGGATCTTGAGCAAAAAAAGGAGAGAGTCAGTGACCCAGTCCTGCTCAAGCCTTCAACAGCCACCTTGGGGAAGAGAAGCCACAAGCAGAGGATTCAGTGGAAGCTGAGATCTGCCTCTTTGTACCTATCCTGCTCAACAGAGGCATGCCCAGAGCTCTCACGTTTGCAAGCAATGCACGATCCCCTCAGCATTACTTGTGCATACAGAAAGCTCTGCAGTCCAGAGGGAGTATAGGGGGAAGGTTTATCCCATGGATCTGGTCCAGTGATGCTAATTAAATCATCACATTAGAGCTGGGGGCTTTCTTGAGTAAGTGTTACCACTTGAGCTGATCGCACCTCCGATCGCAGCCAGGTGTGCTGCCTTGACTCCAGAGAGCCCTGCCAAACTCATTCCACTTGTGATGCTAAGGCAATTCCAGCACAGTCTCCAGAGATGAATATAACAGGGGAACAATCCAGTGTAAGTCTGAAATCTTTTAGATTCAGCCAAGTGGAAATCCAGCCTGACTCCCCACCCAAAACCAAACAACTGAGAAAAAGAGAGAAAGTTTTACATAATAATCTCTGCAATGTTACAGCAGACAGTGTTTCTCCGAGGACATTATGTAATGTCTCGTAAGGGCTTTCAGCTGAATTATCAGGTGACTTGCACAATTACTAAAGAGAAAAACAGAATCACAGGTGAGCAGCGGGTATGAGAATACATTTCTGCCTGTTGTGCATTAGCAGCAGAAGTGACTCAGATTCAACAAGATGTCATCAGAGATAGGCTCCTACTAAAGACCTCAGACTTGGAGGACCTAGAGCTGTTAGATCTGACATTCTGGTCCAGATCTGTGCTCTCCAGCACTAGAGAGGACCCCTCCACAGTCTTTTTCTGCCTCTGGGACAAGGACACAAAAAAAGAGCTCTTGCATATTTCTTCTCCCCCAGTCCAAGGATGGGAAGGATGAAAACATTGCAGATGAACTCACACTACATAGATGCTGATGTTTACAAACATGCTGTTCTCTCCCCTTCCACTCACTGCGAGCTGCAGGGGTACAGGAGGAAAGACATGTGCAAACCCAACCAGCACATCAGATAATACAACCCCTCATACTACCTTACTGAGTTCTGTCTCACAAAAAAAAGTAGGGAAAAAATACCCCAACAGCAAAAAGTATCATTATTTTCTGGGATTCTCCTCCAGAATCTCCCTCTTCTGATTGTTAGGAACCTTCTAATTACCAGCTACAGTTACTACTGGCTAGATGATACCCATCTGTTCTTCTGTGCCAGTGGTGCCTTCAGTCTAAGCAGTTGTTCTCCCTGTTCTCCACTCTTTTTTCCTCCTATTCTGGTGTATTTATAGAATTTCTCTCAGCCTTCACTATGCCAGACTAAACTGTTACTGAAGGAAGATTTATCTAATGGGCTTTACATCTGCTTTTGCTATACATTAGTCTATATAGGTCCAGTTTCAAGGTTGGAATGAAGCAGCTTTGTTTTCAGATCAGCATTGTCCCTTTAGCATATCACTGAAGAGGTACCTTATACATCCAGGAAAAGAAGGAATCCTCTATTGCTACACAAAATTCTTTGCAACACAATAAATAATCACATGAAGACAAATGTACAAATTACTATCCATATGGTAACAGTTACTGAAGCAAGGGGTAGATAAGAGCACACAGAAGGCAAGAGAAGAGTAACATGGATGGTACTGAGAGCTGCTTGAAAGAAAAAAGACACTTGGCAGAATGAAGAAGAATGAACTCTCGGACAAGTGGAGAGACCAAGTACTGCTCTTCAGCAATCCCCTAGGCAACAAATCAATGAACTTCTCCTAAGGAAGAGGAAAACCCAAGTGTTGCCAAAGTTTTTATATTTCAGTGTCTTTTCTGTAGACAGTTCTAGTAATATCAGAGTGATTCTGCAAATGGAATCATAGAATTTTACCACAGGAAACATAAAGTTTTAATAATTCCCCACTTGCCCCATAATCAAATTGCTGGTATCATAACCCTTTTGTGGTAAAATCAGCCAGAGCAGCAAAGGAAAATGCATCTTGGGTGAGTACATACAAGTCTCACAGGATGTTGGGATGAGATAGGAGAGCTTTGTCCTGTCTGGTTTTGGGTTCCATAATATTTGCAGTGTAGTAATACAGTTTACGTGCATCCTCTCTCCTGTGAGTGCAACCCAGAGATGCATACGTGATATGTAATGCATTTAAGTCAGTGTATGCAGCTGGCTTAAATACATCTGTGACCTGCTTTCCCACCAGAAATTGCTTTAGACTCCATTTTCTGGCCACACTATTGTTCATATTTTTGATGTAATTTCTACTAGAGACATTTTAAGGCTAAATTTTATACATGGGTATAAAGCAAATCATTTAATTGACAGCTGACAGAATTATTTTAGATTTCACTGGGGCAGCTGATAAAAAATCTCAGCATTTCATGCTCCTCTCAAGCTTTGTTGTGAAGTCTTGTTGGTTAACTAACTGCTGTATTTCACCCCAGAGGCAGCTGCATTAGACTAGAGAGTAATTCTCTGAGTTACTCCATTACACTGTGTCACTTCTTACAGAGGAACCTGTGCTATACAAGAACAGAGCCTAATATAACTCATTAGGTAGAATTCTAGGAGATACGGTCAATCACCCAGGAAGGTTTAAAACAGTCATATCTGTTTTAAATGCATTTAGCTGTGCATCCCGTAGACTGGAGGACTTTTCCTGCCCGCGGCAGCACCTCCCGACCGAGGCCGGGTGTCCTACCAGCGGCTCTCCGGCGCCCCCTGGCACGTGCTCCCGTTATTGCCGATTATTTACAGGATTGCCAATTCCTACTCATTTGACGACGTCCCGATTGCAAAGCACACGGAACCTGTGGGAAGGGAGGATGGGTGAAAGGAGACTCATGAGAAGATTCCTGTGAATCAACCTGGAAAGAGCTGGTTTCAGCTCACCTACTCATACTGGCCCTCACTACTCCTGCACTCAACGAGGAGCTGAAGTCAACCAGGGCTTACTGCAGGCCAGAAAGCTTGTTTGGTTTGCCTCCATTCTGGAATCACATCACTGTGTTCCACTATGGAGTGGGGAAAAAATATTCCTCTACTGCTTATGCCTGGATTTGCACTCTCAGACCTACATATGGTTCAACACCTCCATATGAACACACGTACACAATACATAGCAAGAGAAGAGATTCATACAGGATCTCCCTGAAATTCTCCCACTTGAAACTCTGCCAAGTATCATCAACATTATTATCACCCACATACCCAAATGCATATCTGATACCATCATGCCATCAGGAAAGGAACAATGGGTTTGGGGCCCCTTATGAAGATGCAAAGATTGATGCTGATAAAGATAGGCTCCTCCTTAACGAGGATGGGAACAGACTTTAAGGAAGAGGAGAGGATTCCCTACGTAGATCCTAGGGGACAGTCTTGGAAAAGAAAACTCAAAAATCTCCTGCAGACACACCACTGAGGTTCCCTGGGGTTATGGCAGGACAAGGCTCCCCAGAAACCCCCTAGTATCAGGGAAATATGACTAATTCTAGTCCAGCATACCTCCCTAGAAAATAAGGAATAAACATGGACTGACAGGGAACAGCAGTTTGGGACTGGGACTTCATCTCTAGGAATTTTTCTCTCACCTCTTTGCTGAGAAGAAACAAATTTCTCTCTTAAACATTTCTTGTTTTCCTTCTCTATCACTGCCTTCCTCTGGAAGTGTAAAATGAGTCAATTGGATGGTGAATCAAGGAAGAAAAAGCAGATGCATTTATTGGAAGCTGGAGAGTAGATATCTACCTTCAGTTGCAGGGATTGGCACAGATTCCTACCCATAAAGATAAGCCTCCACAGCCCTAGTTCTAGGAGGTTAGATCTTCCTCCAAGCATGATAAGCTTCAATCCAGTGGATAGTACAAAGGGAACAGGGATTTCCCCAGTACTGGTACATACTATATAAAGTTCCACCTTCAGGCAATATATAATAGATGAATTATAAACCCTTGAAATCTAGTTTTCTAGTACAAACATTGGTAGATCCTTGAAACAGTCATATTGATATAGCAATTACACAAGACAGTGTTGTTTACTAGCTGCAATAATACACTATAATAAACGATAATCTACCTTGGTATTATAATACTGTGATATTATAATGTTATAATTACAGCTAAAGCAAATATTTTGCTAAACTAATGTAACTAATTTAGCATATATAAAAATCTTAGCTTAATTTCAAGTTTCACAGTTGCAGAAATTGCCAAAACAAATTTAACTCCACAGGCAGAACAAAAGGAACCAGCACGTTATAAACCAGCAGACTTTAAAGAGAGAAAGAGAAAAGATGAGTAAAGGGAATCACTTTACAAAATTTGAAGGAAAAGGATGTTCAGAGTGTTATAAAACAACATAATTAGAATGGTCACAAAAAGGTTTGATTTCCTTTTCCTGGATAGGATTAACAAAAATAAGCAAACTGCACAGGGGCAGTGGCAAATTCTTTGGTCACGTTTAATAAACATACATCTGAAGAACACACTAACCAGGTAAACCTCCAAAATGGAGCCACACTGCTGTTCCTGCTGTAAAAGAAGCAGCATCGGAGCTGTACTATGACCTGCTGTGTCCTGACTATTCCACACCTTCGTCTAATGTCCTTTGGAGATTCAAGGAACACAGTGAGAAAGTTTGCAGAGCCATGACAAAGTTGCTCACATATGGATTGTCACTGAAGTGCCCTGCTTGACAGTAATTACTAACAGTGCTTCATAACCATCACGAATTGTGTAGTTTTGAGACAGTCATGTTTCAGGTGTGTTAAAGCAGGAAGATAAATCCATATTCAGGTAGAAATGAAAACATTTCTGTTTGCTACCCCTAAACCACATGTGTGTGTGCATAAACACACCACCCTACAGACACTTTATCCTAATGCTTTCCAAACACAACATTGCTGCACAGTGTATCACAGCTTTAGGGTGACTGTTCTGAACACTTTAGGACAAGGATTCTTTTTTCCACTCTCCTAAGAGTAACAGTATTTTGTCTTTTGCTCCTGCCTGATTTTGCTCAGTGACAGTCAATTCTAACATTTGCAGTTAGAGATTTTCTAGTCATCTAACAATTGTAGTGAACAGGCTGGACAGGTCACCCTTGCCTTCAGAAAATATGCCATCTCTGGGTTCCACTCCTAATCATTCCTTCAACAACCTTTTCATTTGCTTATTCCACTGCTGGATCCACCCTATACATGAAAGGCTTAGCAAGTCAGCATGCAAACTAGCAGAGGTTTTCAAAAAAGCCTTACATGCAGGTAGAGCTACCATGGTTTTGGGCAATCACACAAAACCAATACCTCCAACTTTGCAGAGAGAACGACTCTTCCTCTAGCACCCCAGGCTGTAACAGGTGAAATGAAGATATAAAAAACTTTCATCCATGCCCACTGAGCATAGATGTATGTGGAACACCAATGGTTCTGATCATAAGATTGAAAAGCAGCATGTTCATTCTGGAACTGGTGGGCACATACACACCTAGCCTGGAAAATCCTAAGCAGAACTTGCCCTAAAATCACCTTGCAAGCATTCCTGCCTCAGTGACCCTCCCGTTGCTTTCTGCTGCTACTCAAAGCACTGTATTACAGGTGTGGAAGCACCACTGGACCATGAACTCTGCATCCTTCTGTTGGAGTGAGAGGAGCAGGTCTACCAATGCTGAGCTTCAAGCTGCTGCAGGTAGATCTCTACCATCAAAGTGTTCCTCTATATCTACATTATATTGTAGTCACTCTAATTTAAGAAGAGAGGAAGAAAAAAAAAAACCATGATTGGAGGTTGATGTTTCATGAAAGTTGAGATTCTCCCCCTCTGCATGATACCATCTCCCACATCAGAAAAAGCCCAATAGCCGTAGGCGTCCCATCCAGCCCTGGCTCCCAAATGGCAAAGCTGCAAACAAACTCTAAATTAGGCAATGACTTCAGGTAAAAGCAGAATTACCACACACTTGTCAAGCAGCCAATTCAAAGCAGAAAGACCTGAGGAGGAGGCTGAGTAGTTCATGGCTCTGCTGGCTTGATTGGGTGCCACAATGCCCAGGATGACCGATGACACTTTCTTGGGCAGGAGCCATCTCCTGCAGGGCCCACACCCTGAGCAGAGGCTGCTCTGTCAGAGCAGCTGGCCCCTGCAATGGGTTTGCTGGTTGAATGTTTGCTACTTCCCGAGTTCTGAAACAGGTCCTACTTGTAGTGGGGAGTGAGGGGGCTTGGTGTGTCTTTGGTATTTATAATTACACATTTATTGAGCTTGTGCAATCCAAACTCCAGCTTCAGGCCAAAAGTTCATTGCTAGAGGGGTTCAATAAAGAATTTCCTCCTGAGAATGGAGAATTACATCACTTGCCAAGTGTGTCAGGCGGTTTTCCAGCCTCCTGTTGGGTCACACCCATTTTGACTACTCTAGTGGCTGGATGCTGTACATGCCTGGCCATATCCTTAAAGGTCCATTGGATTGACCAAGTCTGGAAGCATTAGACATCAGAAAACTGAGTAAGGTTGTCACACAGCCCTTCCTGTCACAGGCCACAGGAACCCAGAACAGCTTAAGCATGTCAATGCTTAAGGACAAAATTGGGTTTCCAAACAGCCAACTGTTGAATATTTTGCACATACAACCCTAAAATGGCAGATGTTTCTTTGCACATCTCATCACACTGGCAAGTCTGTGGTGACAATAATGACATTTTTCTGATGGAATACTAAATAACCTCAGGGACACAACACTTATCATGCTGGAAATGGTGCCTACACAATAAAATGATGGTTCCTCCTCCAAAAAGTTCAGTATCTGTTCAGTATGATACCCTGTTTCTTTTGTATTATTCTTGTAGCAGCATGAGAGTTGAATACTTGATAATATATTACCATCTCTTATTTAGGGAAATATAAATACCATTCCTTCCATATGCCATTATGTCTCTCCATACACAAAACACATGCCTGAAGACCCTGAAGTTAAGAAAACAGTTCATCTCTAATGCTCTTAGGTGATATTGCCCTGTGCAGCATGACAATTAACAGAATAATCTACTGCAAACAGATAAACCAGAACTCTTACACAGGCAGTTTTTGTTTATTATGGAGTCTGATACCACTGTGGTAGTAAACCAGGGGAATGAAACTAATTTTGTTGGCATGTTGAGGTTCATGTGAGTATAAAAGCTCTTCCTTAGCATTTATACATCAGCTCCCTGGATGACCTTACTGCGTTAAGCCTTGCAGTGCAATAAGCAATTTCGCAGATGGGGAAACCGGGGCAAAAAGTCATAGGCCTCTCAGGGGATCACACAGTGAATGGAAATGAAGGCACCAAGACCTACCTGTGCCTAGTCTGTAAACTCTATTTGCTGACCACCAAGCTAAATGTTCTATACCTCAGATGGGAGCACAAGCGTATGGGTTGATTATGAGAAGCAAGTTACAGGAAGACATGGATTTTAGTAGAAGAACAGACTGGAGTGGAGGGATTAACGTGATTTAATGGGTCACTTGGGGAGGAGAATTGGCAAACATAAATACAATCCTATTCAAAGAAATTTAGCAGATGAACCAGGCGCTGATTGTAGACAGATACCTGCACTGCAGTAGATATCAGGGCCTGTTTTTCCCAAGGGAACTAAAAGCTCAGTGTCCACAAGACTCAGAACTCCTGCAATCAAAAAGGAGCAGGGAACACACAGATGTTGTTTGGGGATATACAAACAGCACAGTCCAGTGATTTCTTTTATAGCCAAGGCTGCCAGAATCTGCATAACCTCCCTAGCTCAAATACTGGTGAAAGAGCTTCCTCAGCTCCCACTGCCCAACAGGGAAAGTGCACATACTAAGAGCTCTGCAGTATGAGGCATAGGAGCATGGGTATGTTAAGGATTAATCTAACACCAGGACCTTCAATCAATGCAAGGATGTCGTGCAGTTCCAAAGTTCCTGGAGCCAAAACCCCAAAATAACACAGTTTTTTCATTCCCCATGTTGCACAGCCTGGAGCCAGTCTGGTGTCTGGGATAATGGCCAGTAATGTTTCTGAATGTTTTTCAGGTCCTGCCAGAGGTTTTGAGCTCAGCAGATCCCCATGACAGGCATACATCTTCTTGTGATTCGAGGCTAGCTAAGTGCAGCTGAGGCGGGCTGCATCACCTGCCGTGTCAGCCCCTAACACAGGGCGCAGCAGCCATGTCAGCCATCCATCTGGTCTAAAGAAAATGATCACTGAAATGTTTTGTCAATCTTTAAACCTACTCATTGTGGCACATCTTAGCTGGAGAACCCTCTGAAATCCATGGTAATGTTTTAAGAGACATATGTGCAAACTCAAGAGACAGGGCTGGAAGGAGACTCCAAATACAAATCACGTTGCTGCTGACCAATAACTGTGCCAGACCACCTTAAATGGACACTGTGCCCATCTGCTCTTCCCTTCTCCTCCCCCACACCTCCCCCCTCAGGGTTGTAAACCATCCTGCAATATTTAAAGTAGCATTGTTCACCTCCCTTCTGAAGCCCCTGGACCATTTGAGTAGCTATATATTCTCTCTGTGCTGTTTGTTATTCCTGAGGACATGCACATTGCTGAACATACTAATAAAAATTTCATAAAAAGAGGTTGCCAAAGGGGTGTGTATAAGGGGATTTGTAAAGCTTACACGCGCATACTCCCCCACACTCACTTGCTCTCCATTCACCATTAAGAAAGGGCTGCAGCATGCAAAAGCAAGTGCATCTGTACAACAAAAAGAAATGCTCTGCTCCTGAATGGGACCAGGCAGGCTTAGGTAACAGAGCAAAGATCTGTATCATCCAGTGATTCAATATAAGCAAACACAGAAGCGTGTTCCTTTGCAATCCCCAGCAAGTTAAGTGAAAGGCAAGAGGAACTAGCAAGAAAATGCTTGTACAAGGCATGCCAGTATAATAGTGCCGCATGTGCATGTTGGTGGACTGCCTGCTTACTCATCCACAGCGTGCCTGCTTGTACCTTTCCCGAGAGCAGATTAAAAAGACATGGAGTAACACTGACTGGAGATGTATTTGGGAAGAGTAAGCTTTTCCCCCCCATTTCTTTTTATAATAGCTTTAGTGCCGGACTGTTGGCTCTAGAGACTGAAATCTCAGCCATCCCCTGTGTGCTGCACGTAGCACAACAGCCGGTCTGAGCCACGTGTGCTGTCGTCGTGGGATGGATCTGCCTGGAACTGCCAGGGGTACAGGGGTATCTCCCAAGGCTGCCAGTACCAGCCCGGGAGGTTGGTACTGGCAGCCACAGGGTTTGGGATCTGGAAGACTGAGATTCCCAGGTTCACCTCCTTTAAGGTGAAGTCTCTGTCACTTCTTGCTGCTACTGACTTTAGCTTAGGATTGCTTATCTTTCCTTGATAATGCTCATTTTCTGCAGCCCGGGACTCAGCAGAGTAGTACTAGGCTGGTACTTAACTCTGAGTGTGTACAGCTTTTAAAAAGAGCTCCATAATAGTTTGAAGCAATAAGCAAACCCATGAGCCTCACAGACTGTTCTGCTAAGCAGTAAGAATGCTTTCTGGTGATTTGATTACTTTTTCCCTTTGCATCTTTCCCTAGGTCATCAGGCCTCTGCTTAGCAGATTTAACACTCACTTCCAGCAACTCTGGATTGTTAGTTCCGATTTCCTGGGCAGGGTATGGGATTTAAAACATCTCTTATAACTCTTCAAACTGGTCTGTGTACAGTATTCAGCAGATACTTTGCCCCATCTCTGAGCGGCTTCTGTACTGGTGGTGAAGTTACACGCATTTTATCTGAGCTATATCTCTGTCCCTTGAATTGAAAGCACAGTATAAATGTATGTCATTATAATAAAATACAACAAAAGAAACAAAACCCTCACAAGATCCACAAACGCATGTTTTGACTGTACTAAAAAGGTAGAGCATTAATAGAATTGTAAATAAATGGCCCAGTGAAGTCAGAGTCTTTGTTAAGCCAGACACTAGGAAATTATTGCAGCGCAGGTTATTGCCCTCACAGCGAGTAACAGCCCACATGGAATGGTTATGGCAGAGCATTCAGTTACACATTACGGATGTTTTTATTGTAACTCATATTTACAGGCTTCATGATCTGTCTTGTAAATACATATTAAGGAAATGTAAGTAGCCAGCTTTCAGAGCTGGGCCTTAGTTTGCCAGTTTTGCCTTGGATGCACAGGGATAGTCTCATAGGATAAGAAAGCTTTCTTTGTAGCTGCCACAATGGGAAACACCCAGAAAGGGAAACACCCAGCAAGTATTTAAGCAAGCAAGTTTAAGGGAACCAACTGTCTTAGTACTTAGGGAGAGGACTTAAAAGCACAAAAACGGATGATGAGGCCATTCCACTGAAATACATTTATATAGACTTGGGTATTTGGGTGGGCTGGTGGACGGGTGCCTGTGCCTCCAAGGATTCTTATGTAAGACCAGGATGCTATTGCTGCTCAGTTTTCCACCCAATCTCATGCACAATCCACTGCTGCACCATAGCAAGCATCAGTAATTACTGCAAGGCAGACAGATTGACACTGTGTGAGGTGCCTTGACTCATGTGCAAGAATATATTCACTGAGAAGAACAAATTCTTTTCTAGATTACAATCTGTATGTGCTGAATATTCCATTTCCATTCACTAGCTCAGCAAGCTTCACATGTGTATATTTAAACACAAAATGTACAGATGTTCACTGTAATTTGCCTTGCTGAACATCATGCCTATTTATTCCATTTTGAAGGTCAAATATATTTTAATATTTTGGAAAATGCCTTTGGAACCAACTTAATTAAACACACAGTGAAATTGGGCAGGAAATTTTTCCTCAAAAATGCTTACAACAACTAGTCTGAACAATTAGCTACAGGCTTGGATGGATGCAGCTGGAGAACTGGAGCTGGGCTGACTGTGCTCTGCCAGGGCTGTGCTGGCTCCGAGAGAGATCCATGTGGGTGCCTGCACTGCATTCCTGGCACACAGCGGGGACGAGGAGCAACAGCAGAAGGCACCAAGGCAGAGCACAGCAAAAGAAGTAAAAACTGAATATTTTAAAAGGTGAACACAAGCAAGGAAGCTCAGCAATGCTCTAAACCTAAGGGCAGCTCATATGCATAAACTCTGAGGGTCAGTGTCATGAGCATCACACAAGTGTTAAGATCAATGAAGTACTAGTGGTCCCAGGAAGGGCATTGAGGGCTAGGACTGGAACTCTGTTCTTAGAAGAAACTGTCTTCGTGTGACATAGCTATATAGAAAATGCGTTCTCATCTCATGGTATACATATGTAACAATGCAGATGCACTGCGTTGCTCCATGAGTGCTCAAGCAGACACCTTTTGCATGCCAATGGGAGTTTGTGCAGGGTTTTCACATGGAATGTACATATTATTTTCACACGTCAGCTCAACAGCAGGCATGAACACCACATTGCAGGCACATGTGCACACTCGTGTGTTCTTGTGAAATACTCTGGCAAGTATGCAAGCTTTAGGAAAATGTTCTGTCAGACATTATATTGACAGATGTAGATGTGATGCCTCTTCCAGCTTACAGAAACCAGTCCAGACATCATCTTTCCATACACAGAGCCAAAACTGGAGCGTTAAAATTCATCACTGACATCACATCCAATATTTTAATTGTTATCACTTGACCCTTTGGTCCATGCTTGTTCAAGGCAGCTTCCTTTTTATTAATATCTCAGCACACTGTGTGACACAACTTGAGTGTGTCCTAATTTAATTTTAATTAGTGCAGACTTTTGCTTTCCTCACTAATGAAACAGTGCTCATTACGAAGTGTAATTGAAGACCCCTAGAGGGAGGGGCGCCTGGAGACCTCATTGTGTTGGTACCCGGCATCCTGCCCAATAAAATTCCCTTCTGAACGAAAGCAGTTTTATCATTAATTCATACTGCAGGGGGGCGAACTCGCTGCCAGCAGCTGAGTTCATATTGCTCTTAGGAAGAGCCCAGAGCCTGTTTGTTGTCTCCAAAGAAACAATTCCAATTTTCTAATGACTAAAATACTTACATCGTAAATCCTTCGGTCTCGTTGTTAAAAGTATCTTTGAACATCGGCTCTTATGAAAGTATGCCCCTTCATTAGAAGCAGACTATTCATGAACATTTTTGTGTGTGCTTTTAATTGAGCTTGAATGATACAAATATTGAGTTGTGGTTTAACTCCATTAAAAAAAAAAAATAGGGAAAGAGAGAGAAGGAAATGTGCTCCGTTTACAAGCACTCTAAGATGACCTGAGCAATCACAGTAAGAAACAAACAAACTCAGAAGAGGAGGCCAGGCAGGTGGTTAAGTGACCATCTTTGCCCGCACACGTGGACTGCTGCAAGGAAGGAGATCTAAGCCCAGAGCACCTCCAGACTCTTCGTTTCTGTGCCCCATAGGTGTGTAATCAGGGTAACTGCAGAGTACTTCAGATGGCTGCAGGTACAGAGTTTATGGAGTATTTGGGGCTTTTTGTAATTTTGACTTCAAAAGTTCCCCTGTCAGTTACTGGACAAAACAGAGAACTGCCATTGCATCCTCTGAGTAATAACAGAGTATTTATCACAGGGATTTCTTCAGAGATAGTTACTGCACTTCAGATTCACCTTCTGCATTATTCCAAGCCAAAACTGGAGCATGCCAAGCCTCTACCCCAGGACAGGACAGAACAAGCTAGGGTCTCCAAGTTTATTGGAGCTATCACCACACTAAGCACTCGAAATGGCAGAGTTTGTCTGGCACCAATGAAGGTCTTGAATCTGGACAGTTGGCACCATGTCCTGTGAAAGCTGAGGGTGCGTGTGCCAACAAAGACAAATCTATCCAGAAAGGGGATACAGATTAATTAACTCACAGAACTAATCTGAAGTTGCACTAAAACGTTCACTTCACTACTATGGGATTACGTTTGACCAAACCACACACTGGGATTAGAGGCACTTTTCTAGTGTTAGCCCCAGCAGTATTTGTCTGAAAAAAGGCACCTCCCACAAATAGGGTATCTGAAAAATGCACAGTACTTTTGCCAGGACAGATCATAAAAAGTTATTGATTGTGATTTTTCTCAAAACCAGCAGCAAAAAGGCATACATTTTACTGAGAGCAGTGGGGATTTACAGGTATTTTCCAATCTGGTTGTAAACAACACCACAGCTTGTATTCCAATAACTGTCTGAAATGACAGTAAAGTGACCTCATTTGGTTTCTAACCTTGCAAAGCTTCTCAGAGCAAAAGCCTCCCAGTCAAGTCTGCTGCACACATGCTGATTTGTAACACTCCCTGCCATCCATTCCAGGTCAACAATTGCCAACAAAGTTGACTGTTTTCCAAATTTATGCTGCCCAAGTTTCTAGGCTGAGGTACAGTTTAATATCATTGAGGACCTGGTCAGTGTACAGTGTGCTCAAAACACAAAAGAAAATGGCATGTTAACAAATCCAGTCCACCTCCTTAACCTCAAACTAATGACTTTTCATTAACTTTCCTGATATGACCCTTAATAAAGCAGTAGCAGAATTATAAGCTCCAGACTCCATTTCCAGCATAGTTTGGAAGCTGAACCACAATTTAATTGCATCACATAACAGAAAAATCTTTGTGTTCATGTGTCCATTATAATCTTAGGCTTTGGTGACAAGAAAGTTAGGGGAGATGCAGAGAAGGGATTTTGCCTACTGACTCGTAGCACCCATCACCAGCACACTACCATTAGCAAAATCCAGTTCCTTTAATAATGAAGTGTATGATAGACACTGCTGCCCTGGTTCTGCTATTAATCTTGTCCTGATGCTGTTACATTAGGGGATGTAAACTATCTTTTCTCTCTACTCATTATGGAAACTGTGCAATTCACATCCTCCCAGGAGTGCTCCAATTAGCCAAGCCTGCATCACACTCAGCTTTCCATCAACTTGCTGCATTATGCTGCACTGGAAAAGCCAACCTCCTACCACAGGCATGCACAGAAACAGCCTGCGGTAGCACATCACTGCTGACTCTTCAGATACATTCTCTCTAAAGCTGCAGGTTTTGGTCTCATCAGCAATTCCTGAATCTTTAGACAAGAAAAGCAAATCCAACAATAAAATTTTTTTAAGTGGAAAGACACATAAGATTTAAGTATAGAGATGCATAAGAGACACATACAATTCTTGATCATATGAGACCTAGGCGGGCAGGCAAAGGCTATGTGTGACCTTAACCAAGCTATTTTTACCTATGAAGTAAGATTTTGTACTGTCTAGCATTGCTATGGGGAGACACTCTACAGTCTGAGTAATGCTCTCTTCCTTCCATGGCAAAGTTAATTAGCAACGAGTTAACTCTGGGTTTTGTGCCTCTTACGTTTTTTGGTAAGTTTTTACTTCTTCTCTTGGGCTTTCCTAAGTAGCACTTCAAAGTACACCTATCCTAGCCCTGCTGCTTTACATGAACAAGTGGGTTTTAAGAAGAGATTAGACTTGCTTTTGCTTCTTCTGGTTTAAAAGTAAACTATTTCTGCCATGTCTCCACAGTTCATTTTGGATATAAAGCACAAAATTATTGTGGCTATCCTACATGAAATCAAGTAGAGGTTATGGATTTTGCTTCACAAGTAAACTATTCTCTCAATGGGAACTAAAGCTGCTTCACCAGTGAACGGTTACCGTGGCTAGAAATGACTGTTCCTCTCTGCTCACACCTCTTGTTCTGTGTGCAGCAGTGACACTAATTCCCCAGCCCAAGCTCTGCCACTGCCTTTCTGACCTGCTATTCTAACTCCGTTTGAAGGTGCTCCCTAACTCCGTGCTGCTTGTTGAGGAGCTGCTCTGGGGAGGGCAGAGGTTTATTGCTCCTTTCAGTAGCTTAACAGCAGCAACAGCAGGACATGCAAATGTAACCGGCAGCTGCTGGCTGCTCTTGGTTGTTGCCATCGCTTTAAGCCGTTTGGAGGACAGCAGAAGGAAGTATACATAGCATTTAAGATTCAGAAATTAGTTTCAAGCTGTCCTGAAAGTGGGAGGAAGCAACTACTCATGCAAAGCGATGCAAAGCTGTTGATCACAGAGCCTGCACCCGCGGGGCACGGAGCATCCCGGTCCCTGCGGCGCGCGGCACGAGGACCTGGGGCAGAGTTACCACGCTCCCTATTCCAGCAGCTCACGCTGCGGCTCCCGGGAAGCACAAAGGATGCTCCAAAGGGTGCTGCAGAGACTGAGCAGCCCACAGACATGCTCAGAACTGAACATACACCCTCTGGTATTCCAGAAAGAGCAAGAGGGTTGTTTTGTTTGTGGGGTGGTTATTTTCCCTTTTTTTCCCCTTCCCTTTTTTTTTTTTTTTTTTTTTTTCTTTTTTTTTTCTTTTTGATAAAACAGCCTCCCAGCAACACATAATTTTTTTACATCAAGTTCTAATCCTGGTGCCACTTAATATATCCCAGTCTTGTAGAGCCCAAGTCCGAGAGAGGTTTTGGGGGAAATAGTTTTTCTAGCATTTTCTAAGCTCTCAGCTCTCCTTAGTTTGAAATGCAAACTCTGCATATGTGCATTGGCTAAATGGCACATTCCAGTGCCTGGGAGTGAACCACTCTGGAGGTGACATTGGGCAGGAGTTACATGTGTATGGAGCAGCCAGCTGATGTGTGAATCCATTACTGTTATCAGCAATGCATTCAAATGACCTACTTTTTAACACTGTCACAACTGCCCGACAGAAGAATTCAGTAAACTGCTGCCATGCCGTTCTGTATCTATAGTGATACAATATACTCATGAAGATACATAGCAGGCTAATCCTCCTCAGGTATACCCACATTTTTCTATGCAAAGCTATCAAAGAAAGGTAGAGGAAGCTAAGAAAGACATTTTTAATCCTCTGAGAGCTCTTTTCCAAAGGGAGTCAACCAGGTCACGATATAAGTCGGTGCTGTAAATGATAAGTGCCAGAGATCCCAGGTTCTCATACCCACTGAAGATGCTCATTCAGCAGCACCTAAGTGGCACAGAGAGTTTATCACTGTTCCTCTCCTTTGCTATTCATTTTGCCTTTACATTTGTGTGAATGAACTTCCTGAATAAAGAGCAACTGCCTTGGCTCTCAAGACAGCACAGCCTGATGGAAAACATACTACAGAGCTCTGTTCTTACAAGGGGATATTATTGTTTGTTATATTCCTTACATGTTTGTATTAGGACTGAAAGAATGAAGTTGCTTTTTACCTGCAGAAATGTATAAACGCAATCACATGCTTTTAAACACACCTCGACGTAATGTCTATAACGCATCTCTCCCATTTTAATTGAACCCATATAAAAATATTAAATCATGGCATTTTGTTACCTTAAAAGTAGAACAACTGCACTGGCCATAGAAGCACAATAACAGAACAGTAGTCCTATTAGAAGTGTTGCAAATGCATTAACAATATGCTGAGAAAGCTACTATAAACCTTCAGCATTTGCCAGGGATGAGTTTAAGTAATGAACCCAAATAAAGCAATTCAACTGACTTCAACAAAGCCAAGTTTTCAATACAGATCTTATTGAGATTAGGTCCTGTACACATCACACACAGCTGAGCCAGAGCTACAGACAATCCTGATTATCTTCCAGCCTCCCCTGAGGAAACACAATTCCTGCCTTCTATTCTAAAGATACAAAACACAACAGGCACTTGGGCGACTGTCACTGTGAGGGGTTGATCCAAGTCACCCCAAGGAACTGAGTGCCTAGAACTGATATAGCATCTCTGGACTGAAGTCAAAAAGGGTATGAAAATATAAGAGGAGGAGTTGACTCAAAAATCTGCTTTTATTAAGTACTTCTATGCTGGTAATCTCCTCTGCCTCCAGCATTTTGGGGAAAAGGAGGTTTTTGGAAATCAAAATAAGTCTGTTCACTACTTATTTGGGCCCTAAGGCAGGAACATAGACTGCACCACTCTGGCTGCAGCGATGGTAAGACAATGAGTCATCTGCATCTCTACTCTCCTGGACATGTTAGATTACAGCTGCGGAGGGCCGAGACAGCTTTGGCCAACAAGCACTAGTCAGAGCAGAGTGTGAAAAAATAAAACATTTTTTATTTAGAGAAAAGAAAAAAGACAACTGCAGCAAGTATTTCATATGTAGGATATTTATAAAGTCATGAATCCTCATATGCCCCTTGAAGGCTGTAGGCACTTAAAAATATGTATGTACTATGTATAGGAACAAGCATTTTTACTGTCATGAACATGCACAAAAAGGGCTAACTGCAACATGAGAAAACAAATTTTTAGCTCCAGCATAATAAATAAAAATATTCAAACAGAAACAACAAAGACCTTCAAGCGTGTTAGTGCACACATGCATCTTCTCTGGCACACACATGCATACCAGCCCTCCCACAACAGAAACCCCTCCCTTCCCCATTTGCCTTTTTCCTGCTCTTGTTCTAGGGACTGCAAACACAGTTTAGCAAATGGTCATTCCAGATCAGAGCACCCCCACACCCACGGTGTCATGTTTTACACCTTAAAGGTGCTGAAATGTAACACATGCAAGAAGGGGTTCAGCTCACATGGGAACAGGGCACTGACACTTGCAAACGCTGGTGAAAGAGAAAAGGGGACTTTCCAGTCCTGCATCCTCCTGCAGTTGCACACAAGAGGCTGGCAGTGGGAAGGCTTTGTCACTCTGTAGTTACGCAGAGTGTGTCAGGTACCAGAAGTACAACTGCATCAGCTTTCTTTGACTTGGTTATGAGCGCAAAACCCCTTTGCTACAACTGCAGAAGAAAAGCAAAGTGCCTGCAGTGTGAGCATAGATTATTCCAAGTTTAGGAACAGTCCTCCAGATCAGTCTTCATTGATCAGATGAAAGCACAGCTTTCTCCTGCAACTGGAGCAAGCCTGCTTAAACAACCTTCTCAACACAGCCAACTCCTTGGACTGTAGTGTCCATGAAGGGTTTTTTTCATCTGCACCAGGAGCAGGGAGTGAATTGCCTATGGGTGCTCAGAGAGGACCAGCCCAGCCCCTGTAGCTGCCAGTCAGAGCCCAGCCACTGGACTTCTTGTGTTTGTTCATGCCAGGCCAGAAGCTGCTTAAGCTGCTGCAAGGAGAGGTGCAGATACTGTGTTACTGATGCTCTTGAAGCACATTATATTCCATCCCCAGCACATAAAGGGCTTGGTTTGGAGAGACTTTGTTATCTGCTCCTCCAGACAGCTGTTCATGAACCAAAATTTGAGTCTGTCTCGACCATGCTGATCAGATTGAAATTATCAACCTAAGGCTGCAAGGCCAATTACAAAGGGATTTTTTCACAGGGATTCTTAAAATTAGATCACAGGCAAAAAATGCAGCTTATTCCTTCAAAAGCTGCAATTTGCTAAGGCCCTGAGGGTCTTTTGGCAACTTCACTCAAATATTATCTACCTCTGTGTGCTGCCAGATTTCAAGATAAACTTCTCTTCCACAGGCTCCTTGACATCAGTATGAGCTTGGCAGTGAGACTGCAGTGTGCACATCGAGGTGTGCAAACCAGGTCAGTCTTTCCTACCATGCCTAGGTGTGTAAACCAAGTGAGACAACTCACTCCTTCCTGCCAAGGCCACTGGAACTCCTCAGGTCAGGGGTGGGAAGAAGACAGAGGCTCCTGGTGAGTTGATGGAGACTATGGAGCTGGGGTAGGTAGGTGCCCAGAGTTCGACATTCCAATGACATAAAGCTTCCTTGCTTTTCAGAGCTCTGCTATTCCACCAGGCAGTCCTTGTCCTCAGCACTCACTAATTTAGTGTCAAATTAAAGAGCATTTTATTGTACTCTGCACAATGAGGACTTCCCTTTATCAGGAGGAAGATGTGCTCTTTCTGCATTTGCTCAGGTTTTCCATACAACTCAGTTATTCCTGTGAATTTAGGGCTTGTTTTATGGCAGGAACTTTGGTGTTTTCTACATGTCTGTCATCCTTCTGGGACCATGGAAATGCCCAGGCCTCAGGAAAACTCCAGAAACATAATTCTTTACTGTGTGATTCTCATCTTTCACAAAATACATTTTCCCTAAACTTTCTCTTCCCAGAAGCATAGCACACTTTCCAGTTTCATGCTACTTCCCTTTAAGTTCTGTTTTATAGGTAGTCAGGATTAGCACAAAATTAGTTAACACTTTCACTATTATAAATATGTAATCCAGAATTGTTTTCCTTTCAAAATCTCTCATTTCAAAATGAGTCATTCAAATTCAATTTCTGTAAGTTGCATTCCAAGTTCCTCATGCCTCTAGTACTGTTATCTAATGCAACTGCATTGGTTTTGCACCAAGCCCAGATAGGAGTATGTTCACACACAAGCGTTTCAGTTCTTAAATTCCCCTTTGTGTTCCCTTTTGCTTTTATAGTGACTATAATCACTCTACATGAAAAGGAGACTAAAATGGCCAGTTCACACAATAGGACTTGCTCTGGCATGAGCCAGCTTTGGAGATGATAGGGAGCACAGACCAAGAGACAGCTTTGAAGATGACATAAAAAAGCAAGGCTGTGTTAGAAGTACCTGTATCTTCTTATTGGTAAATCCCATTCCTTTTTGCTTGATAAATGAAGGCTGCTTCTTTCTATCAAATTGTCACTGCACAACAAAACAGTGGCAGAACAGCTGTGTAGCTTCCTCTGGTTATGCCCCTAATTTGTGTAAATGTATTTTTTAAAGCAAAGGGGGAGGAGACAAACATACCCAGATCTTCACACGTTCCCAAAATATGTGTGTAATGTGCAACCCCTAGACATGCACATGCACTCACCTAACTAGCAACATTCAGACAATGTATGTTTATTCTCTCCACAACCTATTTTCCAAATGATGGAAGATTTAAAGTTTCTAATTTTTTCCTTTCCCTTGATGAAGGATTTTCACTTTCTTATCCCCCTGGGGAGGCAGAGTCACAGAAACAGCAGCAGGGCACTGTAAATCTTTGAAACTAATAATTATTAAACACATAAATCTATTTAATGCATAGATCCCCCAAACACGCTGACTGGATAATATGAGAGAGAGAGATTCACACACAGCAAAAGGGCCTTGCCATCTTTGCAGGCACAAGGCTGGAACGGTATTTCAGTGACAAGGCTTCATTTGGCAGAATAGTTACTGGGCAGGAGCTTTGGGAAACCTTGGGCTTCCAGCTTTTCATTCCACACTACCAGCAGCTCAGCTGGAGTCCCTGGCAGGGAGCTGTAAGCAGAAGCTGGGGACCAGACCTCCTCAGTTGTTTCAATGACCACAACTCCCCATCCATGCCCAGCCTTTAGCAGCTTGGAGCCCCAGAATGGGAAACAAGGGAACTGTCATGCCCAAGGCAATAACAAACACTTGACTCAGTGTCACCAGTTCGCTGGTCCGAGCTTGGATCAGATGGTGCCAATGCCCAATTTGTGCACTACTGCCCAGAGGGCTTTGGCTAAAGCAAGTCTCCTCCCTTAACTGCATAGTTCCTGGTTCCCTCTCTGTTCTTCAGTCCCTAAAACAAAGCTGTGTTAATCTGCTTGGTTTCCCACCAGGCCAAAGCAGGTACTTTCCTTTCAACACCACCACCACAAATTAAAAAAAAAAAAAAAGCCTGGTGCCAAACATGAGATTTAGGACAGGTGGGTTTGTGACACAGAGCTTGGCTTCACCAATATTCTGGGCAAACCGGGGACCAGTGCCAAATCCTCTGTCAGAAAGCAGCTTCTGTGCCAGGCACAACAATGTGCTAACACAGCTGAAGAACAGGCACTCTGCAGCACCCAGGGGAGAAATAACACCACCTTCACTGCCCACCTGAAGCTGGAGGGGAAGGGTAGTGGGCCTTTACAGGTTACATCTTCCCATTTGGTTCCCCTTTTCAGTCCCCAAGCCCACTGCTTTCTGCACATTTAACTACTGTGTCCTTTTGCCAGGGAATACAACTGTCCTATTTCTAATTTATATATTTATTTGATCTCCAAGCAGACAGCAGCAGATTTCAACAAGCACCTTTCCCGTGTAGCAGTCAAAATGATATCTGGTGTGATGCAGCAACTGTTCTCTATGCCAGAAAGCTTGGAAATAGCACCTCTGCAGATCTCCTGTTTCCTCTCACCCCAAAAGAAAGGAAAAAGCAAAAGCCTGCTTTCAGAGGTAACCTTTCTTCCTATTTATTTTGACAGAATGTAAACAGATGTGCAGGACTCAAACTGGAGACAGGGATGGGGTAAGAAAGTCGCACTTGAGCCAGTTCAGTATGTGAACATCAGGGACATGTCATGCCTGTGGCTCACATATTTTGCCATTAAAAAATGAAATTAAAACCATCAAAAGATAAAAGTGTGATCTCTCCATACCCTATCTCAGTTTTGAGTATGGGACTGGCAGGTTCTCTCATCAGGTCTGTGATCACCATGCTTGCAGAACACCAAATCACATTACAAATTTCACTTTTCTCTCCATACGTTAATTTACATCCACCCATTCACGTGCCAGGTACACAAATTCAGAGCAGAAACATCATTAAATGGACTATCCTAAACCCCAAAGTTCTTTGGTTTCTAAGAAAAAGCTTGGTAACTCCCTAGGAAAAAACCTGTGAATTCCAGTTTTACAGTAGGAATTACTGGAGAATTCACAAATATATTCTGCTCACAAAGTAAAAAGAGCATTGAGGTGGTTTAACGTATTATCAGCATGTTCAGAATAATCTTAGTAAAAAAAAAATCTAATATGCAACATCTAGTGTGTCTTAATAGCTACTTAATTTTGACCACAAGCATTATGACATCTCTACGGTAGTAACAAATCTGTATTTCTACAAGGTAGAGTTTGGTAATTCTTCAGTGGTTTTTTGTTCATTCCTTTATTTGGATTCCTTTCAAGTTTTATCTCAATTTTGAATTGTGTATGTTAATGCACACTTCTGGGATGATACATATTGCAGTGTTTTAAATTCCTGACATACAGTTTGAACTTCAGTTCCATTTTAGCCCAGCAGTGTCCTGTGATTGTGATTCTGAATGTAGATTCAAATTTTGCATCTGAAAACTGTTGTTATTTGCAATAAAGAGAAATGTCAAGAATGTGAGCAGAAATGCACTTAGAATCTCCAAGCAATCTCTAAGCAGAACTGCACTTAGAAAGGAAAAGAAGAAAAGAAGAAAGATACCCATGGGACTTTGGTAAATCTTTAGGAAAAAACAAACAGTGTAGGAATGTGACAGTGAGGCCTAGGATATCAAAATTCAAATATGTTTGATGAGGAATTTGAACCAGAGGCTGGACAAGATCTTCAGTCCTTTCCTTTTATTCAAAGTATTCGATGGTTTATGAGAATATTTTCTGGTTTGGCCACTAGAGCATTTGGTTTTGCCTATTTATCTATTTCTCTGCCTATCACTCTCAGCAGATGGAAACCAATAAAATGTTGCACATCGCTCTGAGTCCCACCATTGGAGAAGTTCTGGATGGTGTGGACTGGGTGCTCCTCCCATCTGTAACGGAAACATGCTGAGTGCAAGTGCTGCACTTTGAACAGGCAGATCAAACGCTGTGACTGACAGGTTGAGAAAATGAAACAATCATCTCCATATTTTGTTGTAGGATCTTTTCCTAAGAAAATATGAAAGTGAAATGTGGTGGACAGGTCCAAGGAGACTGAATTTAATCTGCTTTTGAAGTTGTTTGTGGATAACAAGAAAAAATGTGAAAAGGATTTTTGGACAGGTCTCCGTCTCTTCTGCAAGCTAATGGAATTTGCTGAAACAAGACCACCAGCTGTTTTGCTTATAATAGTTTGCACTAGAATTCAATATATTCATTTCCTTCTAATAGGTGCCGACACTAATCCATACGGAAGATGGGCCTCATCCAGTGCTCCAGATGCAAACATCCCTTTATCCTAATGGTACTCAAAACTGGAAGTTATATTTTTCAATATGGAAAGTTTGATGAATCAAACAATCCCTCAAATGCCTTCTGAGTGGGTGTAGTGAAATCTGGATTAGAACTGGGTGACTTGGAATCCTGAAAAATAACTCATACATTTCCTGTATAGAAAGGGCAAGATAAGAAAGAGATTTGATTTTTTTTTAAAGCACTTCTAATGTCTATTTTTAAGCAAACATTTCTTGGAAGTCTGCAAATGTTCAGATCCTTCTTTCCAAACCATTCATCACTTATCAGCTTGTTTCCTGAGAAAACAGATCTTGCACAATCTTGCTGTACATGTAACTACATGCTTGTGCATGTCTCTCCATAAATAATTGTGTGATTTTAAAATATTTATTACAATATTATACACTTAATTTTATTACTTATTGATCAATGTCAACTAAATTCGACACATAAGGAGATCTCAAAGATACTTAAATCTGGTTTTAGCAAAAACTGGTTTGGCCAGTTCTGTATAGTTTTGCACATAATTACTTTGCAATTGTCATCCATCTCTCTTTTCTGATTCCAATCCAGACTGCCCATGAAAATACCTAGACGGGTCTGTCAGTCTCCTACTCTGTTGAGCCAGCTAAGTTTTTATGCAAATGGAGCTTAACTAACCAAAATTTCCATGTCCATCCTCCGAGGGTGCCTTTGGGATGCTCGGAATGAGGGCGCTGGAGATGCTCGTTTTGCACATCAAGATGCTGCCACCCAATGGCCAGAGAGGACGAGCAGCGCCCGCCTAAATCGCCCACTGCCATTTGCAAGCGGCCAGAGGCTTCCCTGGGTTATTCTACACACAAGTAGAGCCTTGAATTTACCCCAATGGTGCCGGAAATCCCATGCAGTTTATCCCTCTACTGCTGCACCTTCTGCTGGACACAAGGATCTCTGAATACCATCCTCCCCACTCTGTTATTTATGAGTTACACAGTAAGTCATTATTATTGCCTCCAGCTCTGTCCCTTCCACACATCCTGGCCAGTAAAACTTCCACTGCCATGTCACATACACATTAAATACCCATCCCTGTGATCCACACATGATCGATCTCCCCATCCCACATTACAGTCATGATTAACCTTCTCCCACTACGTCACATATTCAATACACCTCCTTTACCTTCCTCCCTCAGACAAAATGAATCTCCTTAGTATTGTCAATAATAATTTTCTTTATATCCTGCATAACAACATGAGGCAACCTGACAGAGCACTCAGGCAATAATTCAATCTTAGCTTCCCACCAACGTTCATTAAACTGAATATAACTTCACCAGATCTGCCACTGAATTATACACTCATATCCTTGTGGGAATTGTATATTATTCCCTGGGAAATAGCAGCAATGCAGTTGAAGATGAAATAATTTGTTTTAGAAACCCCAGGATTGTATCTGATAGCACATTATTTCTTCATCTTGTTACTCACTTTGCATATTAGTAATTAGCAGAGGTTATTTCCTCCATTCCCCCCACCTTTTTGTTTCATTTCATGTCTGATAACATTAATCCATGTGAGATAATATGCTGGAAGACTTTAATACAGCTGAAATGACTGAGATCTTCACTAGAGGCAGGCAAACCTTACAAAATTAAAATTCATTTTGGTAAATGGCAAAAATCACTCCTTACCACTCCCTGCCTGTATTTTGGCATCTGTCACTTCCCCTAGAGAACAAGTCTCCCCTGGCCCTACTGTGCAGCTGGATGGGGCAAAGCTCAGGTGGTCTCTGTGCAAACACTGTGCTTGCTGCTCCTACTACTGCATCTCCAGCCTGAATTTCTCTTCCTTGCTTTTGAAGAGAACCTTGTGATTCACCTAATTCCAATGATAAGTACAAGATTTTTCCCAGTCCACGGTGGTTTCTTGTGAGGGCTTTGGAAGCTATTCTGTGATGCTGCTCTGCTGGGGACAGAGAAGGTTTGCAACGTGCCACAGAGGTTGTACCTATATGCAGCGAAAAGAAATCCAAGAAATGCAACTGCCTTTATTTTCCTGCCTTGTGCTGTTTCCCAGGCCTTTGAGGAGTTTCTTTTAGCCAGCACATATGACCCCATCTCCTACAATGGTTCCATGTTGCCTTTAGCAATTTGGCCACTGGTCACAAAGCAACTGAGGACCACTCTGAACACACCAGCATGAGCCCTGAGCACGAAACTGTTCCCAATCTCCACGAGAGCAGACAGGGATAAAGGGCCTGTCAGTGGCTCTGCTGGTCCATGAGCAGCAACCGCTAGGCTCTGCCTCCCACTTCTTTTTCACGGGCTGTCTGTTCCTGTCATGTTTGGGGACAGAGCCCAAACATTCCCCCCCACATCACTCTCCTGCTCCTGCACAAGTTGCCTGCTGTTAAACCTTATCCTGCTGAATACCATGTGTTTGATATTAATTACATGTCCGAGCCCCATGAAAGTCATTGAAATTTAATGAGATGCAGGGATGGAACCACTGAGCCAATGGCATTCATTAAGGGTTGCCATGGAGATCAGTTTGCCAGGCTTGACCCACATTAAGTGCCACTGGTCACCTCCCAAACCGACAAAAACATGAAATTAAAAAAAAAAAAAAAAGAAGCCAATTCCTGAGGGGTCTGAGCACTATGGGCTCTGACAGCCTTTAGTCAGTGCAGCTGGGGCTCAGCCGAGTTCAGAGTGTGGCCTGTGGCTCTGTCAGGGAATAGGGCTCTAACATAAGTCATGAGGTGCTCCTGCATGGCATCTGCAGAGAGGAGAAACAACCCCTCTAGCTCACTGACACAAAGAAACAAGAGAGATTTTTACACTTCCCTTTCACCCCTTACAAGTGGTGCAGCTGAACAGAGATATCACTTGAAATGCATTTTGTGCTGTTTCCAGCAAATATCAGTATCGCGGTTCTGAGTCTGAGATGGGGTGAGAGAGCAAGAGATGGGAGAGGTGCAGGTGTTGTTGGAGAAAAGAGGTTGTAACTCAGCATGGAATTATGGAGAAATTTTAAAAGAGAAAGCTTCAATGAATGCCCTGCACAGGGTTTGGGGAAAGCTGATATTACTTCTTGGCTCAGCCAGAGTCTCTGCACAGCCTTGGCCAGATTCCTTACTTTCCATCTCCCCCATTCCCTCTCTGCAGAATCAGGGTCACAACACGTCCTTCTTCCCTATGCTGATCTACTGAGATAGAAACCAAATCAAAGTCCTGTCCATGTGCTTTTGTAGCGCCCAGTGAAAGGGGTAGTATGATGTCTGACAGATCTTTCTGGTCACTCAGTATAAATAATAATATTAAACCAGAATTAATTAACTAGCTCACCAACCTGTCTACTTTCCAGCCCACCAATAATTTTAGACTAAGATGCAGCTGCAGGAGTGGCTGGGTGATGGTGGGGGCGCAGGGGAAGGCAGAAGACTGGGTGTGCAGTGGCACACACACAGCTCTGATACCCAGGCAGTGTCTTTATCTCTCAAGTAAATCTGATCTCATTACAGAGCAGCCCTTCACACATAGCTTGCTGCAGGTGATACAGTACAGCAACAGCAGAGCTGTCTCCGATTTCCAAAATACTTTAATATTTTATTTTTTAACCTTAGTCTTAGCACTTACATACCAACCAACACACGCAACTGTCACATCCCAAGTTCTAGAAAGGAATCTTACAAGAACATGATCGTTTAAGCCAGGTTTCAATGAAATGAAAAATACCCTCATCACAAAGGCAAAAATATAAGTTACAATTTATAAGCCAACTAACCCCTAAGCGCAGAGGCCATCCTTTGAAGCACAACCCAAAAACCAGAAAGAAATTGCAGCAAACTTATCTGAGTACATCTGGTTCACCTAACCCATCTGCAGCCCTGGGAAAGAACCCCATTGCCAAAAATGGCTGAAACCTTATCCCTACAGCCTACGGGGGTTCAGATAATTATATCTGACATGAAAACTTGTAGCACATACAGAAAACTGGAGGGGGAGGAAAAGGTCAACTGTATAAAGATGCAATCACTATGGAAGGGGCCAAGTTACAGCATGGTGCGCTGTTTAAACAGCCAAGATAAATAAGACACAATTAGGGTTACATTGGCTCACCCTTTTGAGATCCCATATGTGGGTGTATGAACCTTGGAAAAAAAGGGCCAAGTTTTGAGGACTTGCTGCTTATTTAACCTGGCCCATTTCAAGGCTCAGCCTGCTCTAACTTCTTCCCGGTTTTGCAGCAAACATCCCATTTCCAATATTTTTGCACTTGTCAAGTGCTTTCGGATCACATCCCTCCTCTTTTTATTGTTTTCATTAGAAAGAGAAAAGTGCTGAGATAGGGAAGCGAATCTGAACTCAGGGCCTCCTACACCAAAGTCAGCAAACCTTATCCCTTTGTGCTAGCCAGCCTAGGGTCTTGGGTTAAAAATGAAAGTACAAGAATTTCCAGTGTGTTTAATTACCAACCACAGGGAGCCTGGTACAGCCTCACGAATGGAATAATAACATATTGAAACTGGCAAAGAAACAACTTATTGAAAATGGCAAAGAAAAATCAACTGAAAATGTTTTGTAGAAGTGCCACAGAGTTGAAGCCCATTTCTGGAAGGATGCAGAATTTTGTGTGAACACAACATTGGCAATCAAAGCCTGACTCCCGCAGAGCTCCTCAGACTCACATATTGGGGTCAGCAATCCCCAGCCTCCACAGAGGTTCAGAGCTTAATCTAGTGTTTTACATGGCTACCACACTGAAAGGGGTTTGTGTGCAGCAGGAAGGTTAATTCAGAACACTTGTTACAGGTCTGCCCTCCTCAGCACACGTTATAAACAGTTACAAACTCTAGTTATAAATTTCTGTAGTTGTTATTAGCCCCAATGTTTGAGATGCTTCCTGCTACTTTAGTATTGCCAATCCCACCAAACAGGCAGGAGGCTGACCTTATCACCTACTTGAGTCTCTACAAGCCACTCCTCTGATGCATTAGGAACCATTTTTGCAAATCTTTGAAGTGTCTTCATTCCCATGTGAAAGAGTACCTGGTTACATTTGGGGCACAGATAGAGAGAAGGAGGGAGTCCACAGTGACATATGCAAATGTGTGAGCAATAACCCAGCTGCAGGGAGTAGAGGAAAGAATGAACAGTGCAAACCTTTCACTCAGTATCTCAGATTTAACAAGTCTGTTAATGTGGTTCATGTATCAGTGTGGCGAGATTTCCTTGCTACATACACACAATATGCCATGAACAGCCCCACAACGACTATAGCAACATGGTACACCGTTGCCCAGAAAAGTTTGTTACACCACAAAAGTTCTCATTTTGGTAACTTAAATCCACTGAATTGCTTAAGTTCCAATAGCTCTCCAGCCTTTTAGTATAGGACAGAACAACCACAATGAAAAATATATTCAAGAATGGTTCATCTCACCCCAGCTCAGAGAGCTGTAGGATGTGAACCCAGACAACTTCACAGTGCAGCTAGTGGAGAATAAAACAGCACAGTCAACTCACCTACAGTTCTGTAGTGTGGCTATCTAGAACAGGCCAAGGAGGATGGTAATACAAGAAAAAAAGCCATTCATACTGCAGCAAAGACACACTATAGAGGAGAACTAGTATGTATGGAGCACTGTATGCAGAATCACGCCATAAATGTACTGGTCCTGTCAGAGCAGTGTTCGGCAGCACAGCCCTGCTGCCGGCTGTCAGTTCGGTAAGGATCTGCACACAGTAATGCCAAAATCAGAGTCCCAGAACAACAACACTGCTTGATTTTCGGTGCAGGATTCCAAATCATTAGAATTGGATGAAAATACTGCTAAATACACATTTTGTTCATTGTACACTGTCTTTCAACAGGGCTCATTAATGTATACACATGGTCTGTCTGTCTTCAGCATTCACTGTCACCTGTTCTGCTCTGTGGAAATTTGCTCCTTTTTCAGGTTTGTGTCTCTGCACCTGATTTCAAGAGGCTGCCTGGTGACTGAGGAAGCATTTTGCCCTGCCTATAAAAATGTGTTAGTTTAACACAGTGGCTTTCCTTCTGGGTGAAGGGCAAAATTCTCATTGCTTGTGCCCCAATACAATCCCATGGAAGACAAATGGGAGTCTGTGTTCAGTAAAGCACAGATAGTAAAGAGAGAGAAATTGGGAAAGGCTCCTGTTGCTTTTCAGAGGGCACTGGCTGTCATATTCTCTGTGCCAAGTTCCAAGAGGTCTCATCCTGGGACAGTGTCTAGATATACACACACCTTCTAGACTCCATACACTGCATGTCTTCTGGACTCACCCAGTTCATCCCACAGCCCAGCAGGATGAAAGCACCCGTGAGTTTTTAATGGCAGTGCCAGGTTCAGTTGCCCATGATACACCAGATAATGCCCATTTTGCTGGGAGGAGAAAAGCAGAGATAAAGGAACTGAAAAGGTCTGAGCTGAAGAGTAGCGTGAACCCTTCAGGGCCATCTGGCCCTAACAGCAGCATCAACCTCCCCCTCCCTCCCACCACACACTCCCCTCCTCCTTCTCTGGCAAAAAGGCTGGCTCCTTCCAGTTGTCGGGAGGGGGAAATGCCATATGGGCTTGTGGGTGGGAGACTGGAGAGACATCCAATACAGCAGAGAGATGAAGGTGGAGATAAACACAAGTATGCTGAGGAAAAACATGTACCCTTCCCACCTCCTTGCCTCCTCTGCCAGAGATTTAGGAACCAACATCTTCATGCTGTTTTATTAAACAGAAAATACCTACCCTATTGCCAGCTGTCCCTACCCCATGCCAGACAGGCATTTTTCTTCTGTTATGCTCCCCCCTCTGCCTAGCACTCCCCAGAGCCACTGGCACAGGGACAGGGATACAGCTCAGACCAACCAGAACAGAGACACTCAGAGAAGGAACCCAGCCATACAGCCCCTCTTCCCCTCTCCATTCATCACTGTCAAGCTGCAATGATTGAACATTTGCATCCCTGATTTTACATAGCCATCCCCCCCACTCCCTGCAAGTTAGCAGTTCACCTATGTTAACAGACACACATGTATGCTGGATATCTGCTTATGGTGAGGGCTGAGGGACAGGAGGAGCAGAAGAATGTAAGTTTTCTATCCTGCTGGTACATGACAAAAAGTTCTGGCCCCAAGGCTGGCCATCAATTTTGGCCTTACTCCTTATGCTCCTACATCCTATATCACAGTATAACACATGCACATGTTGCTACTTCTGTTTGGAGTTTCTTCTGTTCGTTTGCATCGTTTGCACTTTTATCTCCTTCCCCTATGAGCCCTCATGGAGGGGCCTTCATTTAGTATGCAGGCCTGGTTGGCCAGTTGCCATAGCAATCCATTGCAGTCCTCATAATATTGCAGGAAGCAAGATCAAAAAAGCAGGACTGTGATTGCAATAAAGAAGAAGAAGGGGAAAAAAAATAAAAAAGAGGGAAAGAAAGAGGAGAGGTATCTTTCCCACTCCTTTTCTGCCCTACCACGCACAGAGGCGCTTTGCAAGAGCACATCATTTTAGGACTGGAGAGAAAGATGATCACAGTTTCAGCAGTCACACTGCTAAAAATCCAGATACCCCCAGCAAAGAAACGAGGCATCACTCATCTAGCAGTGCAGCAGCATGCTCAGCGTGCATACAGCCTCCACTCCCTACAACACTTTATACACCACTTATTCTCCCTCTGCTACATTCTGTACTATTTGCCAGCAGGACAAGGCCTTATTTAACACTCCCATATCCACACAGAGACACAACTCCCATGCTCCAAGGACAGCTAATGCCTGAGCCTACAGTTTGCAAAGGCTGACATTAGCCCCCATGCTTGGAGGTCAAGCAAAACAACTTCTTTTATTTGACTACAGCCATGTAATTTGCTGTGTTTGGGCTGCCCATGTGAATCTAGTCTCTACCATTGTACGAGTAAGTGCTAAACTAGGCCTTTACATCGTGGCCTTCAAAGTGGTCCACAGATACCTCAGCCAAATCCCCACCATGGACAGTTGTGTCCTAGACAAACAAGCCTTTGCTATGAAGGAGTTCAGCACAAGAATGCAACAATAGACACCAAAACAGCTGGTTTGACAAGAGTTCCAAAACCCAGATTCGTGTCTGGCCCCAGGGATGCTGCAGCTGATGCTTATGTCCCACAAGAGCTGTATCAGTGCCATTTAGTGTCTGCTCTGACATGTGCTGCTAACCACATGCATGCCTTGGATTTGTGAGGTTATGAGGTACCTAAATGAAAGGAGAATACAGTCAGTGGTACCTGAAAAATAGTCCTGGGCTTGTCACCAAGACCAGGCTCACAGCCCTGCCTCCCCTGAGCCCAAAGCTGTCATCCATGTCTTCCTTCACCTATCCTTCTCCTCCATTTTGAACATTTTGATTTACCTGCAAATATATTAAAAAGAGACTTTTTTTTTTAATTTCATATTTTATGAGTAGCTTTAGGAAGCAAGAAGATGAAGAATCCATCCCCAGTGGAGAACACGTGGCTAACGGGTAGATTTAATTTATATGAAGCACAGTGCTCTCTCATAAGCCCTGCTTGGCATATTAAACTGGTGTCTTACATCTCCTTCCAGTGCCAGAAATATTCATTTCCCACATCATAAAGACCCATCCATGAATAATAATATTAATAATTAAGCACCTGACTCTAGGGCTATACTTTGAGCATCATAACACTCTAATCATTTGCTTATCCCATGATAATTACACTCCTCCATCCTATTTCTATGCTCTGCCTTATTGGTTAACCATTTATTTGCTAGGGTGTTTCTTCAGACCCCACCCAAGTTCTCAGGCCACAAGTCTCACCTTCCTAGCAAACTGATGAGGTATGTGCCCAGTGTTACCAGCAGTATTCTGAAAAACAGCAGTCCCAAGGCTCTGCTGATACCCATCATTCTTGCCAGGCTCACAAAGAGGAGTGGCCAAGCAATACAGGGCAGTACAGATGTCCCAGGAACCTGTGCTGGCACAAAGCCACACTCATTTTATCTCCTTCCTGAAAGGAGAAGTAACCAAAGCAGTGTGAAGGGAGGAGAATGAATCCCTGCCACATTGAGCCAAGCAGATAATTCCAGCTCAGCTTGCTCAGCACTATTGAGGAACTAGAAGCAATACAGCTGCATTAATATGGCATTCTGCCTGGACTAATGAGGTTTTCTGAGAAGCATGGTCTATCCTACACAGGCTCACCTGAAATGGCCATTTGTAAAGGGGTTGTTTAGCTCAGTGCTGTTTTTTCTCAAGCCCATTGCTGTAAAAATCATGGTCCCAATTCTGCCATCCTCCTCATGCCATATATAGGTACAATTGCTGCTGCACTGATTTCAACTAAAAATACTGTTACATGGAACTCAAGACAAGAAAAGGTTTACTGACTGCTTTCACACACATTCATTTCCTGTGGTACTTATGTTTCATGTTTTTCCCACCAAAGCCTGCAACTGCAACACAGAAATCCAAGATTCATCACCATCTCCATAGCATTCCGGCAAAGTCCAGCTTCAAATCTATCCCACGGAGATAGAAATTGCTGGACAGGAAAGATTCCTCATTACATGTAATCTCACAGCATATAATGCATTGTTTCTGAAGGAAGTCTTTTCCTTCTCAGAAAGAGAGAAGGTTCATTAGAAGCTACTGGACAGAAGTCTGCAAGGCCATCAATAAGAAAATAACAGCAGAGAAGCCAGGATGAAATGGGTAATAAAAACTAGGACTTCAAAAGCTGAATATATCAAAAAGTTTAGGGTCAGCAAAGAGGGCTTACAAAAATAACATGAAAGCAGCCAGACCACAAAAAAAGTCTGTTAAGACAAAAAGGCTGATGTGTCAGGAAAGATCTCTAATGTTGGAAAAAAATACTTCTGTGATTGTTTCCAGCTCCACACAATGAACACAAAAAGACAAACAGTGGCTTTTTTGGCAGAATTAAATCAGATTGGTGGTATGGCTTGTTTCTTTTGTCTGCTGAATAAAGTACCAAAAGAAACCTGCTTCTTGCTGATATCTCAAAACCAGGGAGCACGGGCACATACTCCAAAGATGATGGGATTCTACATGCTTACTTGGGGAGAACTTTAATTTATCAAAGAGTTACTAGTTACATATGGATGAAGACAAGTCAGATCCTGCAAACTTCAGTGATATGAATAACATCTTTTACAAAGTTTGTTGAAATCAAGAACAGCCAAAAAAAACAGAATGCCAGTGCAGGTTGATACATTTGAAGAGACTGTGCTTTGGCCAGCAATTAAACAAAGCAAGAAAGGGAAGAAAACCTAATTTTTCAAGAAGATATGAAAATGAAACTAGTTTTATAAAACTGTGGCATATCAATCTCCAGCACTGGCACTAACAGATATATATCAGAGCAACCTCTCATCAGATTATAGTGCCTTGAGGTACTGACATACACAGAAATGATTAACCCTGTTCACTGGTGTCATGAAGAGCACATTAGGTTTTATGAAGGGAGCAAATGCCTGTACAGCTTGTGGTTCCCCACATCTCCAAAAGCAAGTCACACAATGTCAACCAGGAGCTCCTATCCGGAGTTTTGCCTGGGGCTCAGTCTGCTCTGCAAAGATTCACCTCTGTTATACCAAGATACCTACAAACCTCCCCAGCCAGGCAGGCTTTTCCTTAAAGGCATTCTATGCAGATTTCATTATTCCTTTAGGGAAAATGGGACAGTCACCTCTTGCAGCACTGCCTAAAGCACAGTGATATGCAGAGGTATGTTCCCCTTTCTTGTTCCTCCTTTGCAACTCAGCTATGCCACCCCTCCCCTCTTTTTAGTCAAACAGCTGCACAAGAAATGCCTGGAAGGACCTTGTAGGGGCTGCTGTTTCACACAGAAGCAAAACACCCCCCCATCAGCTGCAGAAAGTCAGAGCCCAGAGGCGGAGCAGAGCAGCTGCTCACTGGAACCAGCTGATGATGGACTCTTACTGCTCCTGAAGACAATCCTTCCTGGCTCTTCGAGCTCAGGCAGAGTCCTCACCTCCTCCTGCCTGTCTTGGAATACAGCCTACTAATAACCGATATTACTATACCTGCCTTTGTACTGTGACTTTTTATCACTGTAACTGTACTAGCAAAAAATTGTATTGCCTAACCACAATTAGTTCAATTATTAAAATTTTAAGCCAAGTCAAAACTATTAAAAAGAGAACAAAAAAACCCAAACCAACCAACCAAACAAAAAAAACCAAACAAAAAACCCCCCAAACAAAAAACAAACAAAACAAAAAACAAACAAAAAACCAACCAAACAAACAAAAAAAACCCACCAAACAATCCAACCAGAAACAGATACTTTCAGTCATCATTTAAAAAGTGTAACACAGCCTTATCTGATGGTTTATGCAAACATAATACACACCAGAACACTTGCAATACTTCCTGGAATACCTTCCTTATCTGGAATATTTGCCAATTACTTGCCATAGCTGTTGACTTTGAGTGTTTTTTGTTGAGTTTATTATCTGCCCGGTGTGACTAATTTTATAGATCACATTTCTGGATTTGCTGCTTGACTAGACACTTCTAGAATCAAAGTCAGCCTTCACAGTAGCTAATGCATACATGCATAGTTAGTGGAAGCATCTACAAGAGTCTCCTCCCAGCATCTCTGTGAACAAAACTATGTTGGTCAGAGTAACCAGAAGCCAATAGAGGAAATCAGGAATATAATGGGGATAATACTGTGATAATTCATATTAGATTATCTAATTATCTGGATCAGGGCAGTGAAAACCATCAACTAACTATCCATCATTGGCTTTTATCAGCAGTCGTTCAGGCTCTGTCTGGAACAGGACAGTGCCCCCAGTTATCTTGGGCTCCTTGTCTCACTCAAGCTGTGCACTAAATCAGTGTTTTACATGATTTAAACACAAAACCAAGTGTATACACTTGCATAAATGATACACAAGCAGATCTGCCCCACTGCATCCAGGAGAAGGCAAACCTGAACACAGCCACAAGACTGGCACCGAACAGCCGTAAGGACCTGAGGCTAAAACCCAACTGTTGCTTTACACTTGTAATTGTCTGGCAATATCCATTCATTGCACCAGTCTGCTGCCTCATTGTGTACACAGAACTGCAGGAGCTTCAGGGCAGAGGCCATCACTTTTTTTATGTTTATGCAGTGCCTACAACAACAATACAGTAGCAACTGGAAATCAAATAATTAAGTTGTTATAGTAACAATGACAGAGCTGAGAAGCAGTGATTCTGGCTGTGTCAAAGCTGCATAAATCCATTTAACACTCACACAGATATTCTAACCTCCTTGGCCTATTACAGAGCCCAGCTCTTGAGAGCAGAAAATTGGGAGATAAACTAATGCACTGAAGGTTAGCAGTCCTAGTACACAGCTGCTAGTCAGGGTAACACAATGGGTCAGTCAAGGAAGCAAATGAATCTGCTTCAAAATGACTGCTCTGAATGCTGTGGGTTAAATCCCTGTAGCCTACAGAGGGTAGAATTGAGTATGAGAAAGATGAATGGGATTTTCCTTTCATGAATGGAGTAACTGGTAACAGAAACTCTTCAGACCTGCAAGCTAAGTCAGCCTTGGCACACTCACTGCTGCCATTGCACAACAACTTTCCTCTCTAGGAAACTGCAACTTCAACACTTCCGTGGAGGGCTCCTTCCACTCAGACAGTTAATTAAAATCAACAGCACAGGACTCCACATAGCTGTCTTCCAGAACCAGGGGGTAAACACAATCAGTTTTCAGGCCAAAAAGATGTACAGTCAGTAAGGCAACCTCAGCCACATGTTCATCTCTGTGACTGTTGCATCAACATGATTAATAAAAGATCCTTCAGTCTAAGTTACCACAAGACTGTGACCCCATCACTTTCAATAGAACTCAGATTGGTGACTGTCATTTCAATAGTTGGTCACCTATGGGGGGACCAAGTTCCCAGGAAGAATCAGGAATTGATGCAAACCCAAAATCAAAAGATCACATGGCTCAAAGAAAGATCCTGTCCTGAAGAGGTTGGATACAGGGCCCAATAGCCATCCACTAAACTCTGGCACATTAATTATTTATAGAATTATCAGTAAATCAGTGGTTGCTGGCCACTCTGGCTTACCACACTGCAAACGGCCCCACAGCTGGATGCAGCCAGACACACACAACCCACATGCAGACATGGTTCTGGGCAGGTGACAAGACCCTGGACTCAGTAGAGGACTCTTCCTGTTCCTCTGTGAACGCCAGCCTCCCACAGAGCCATCCACACTGCCAGAGGGTGCCAAGACATGCACTTATTCCTGTCTTCTTCCAGTTAGGGAGGCAAAGCACATCGCAGAGCTGCAGGGCAATACAGGGCAAAAGTTGCCTCCCTTTCCAAGGACAAATCTGCCCCACACCCCTAGCATGAGCCTCCCTGCAGCATTTGCTTTGCAAGAGAACTGCAAGGTCAGGTGGAAGGTGTGAGAAGAAAATGGCTGTTCTTCAGAGGAACAAGCACCAAAACCCTGCAGCCATCCAGGGTGGCAGGCTTACCCCTGCCACTGAGAGCTGCTTTAGCAGCTGCGAATTTATCAAGAGTACTACTAAAATAACCTTCCTTATTTATAAAGCAGGCAGACTGAGTGACAGTTCTATTACAGAGCACACACCACCGGGAGATTCCCTGACGCTGCAGCAAACCAATGTAATATGCATTACCATGCCCTGTTCTCTCTGCAGCACACACAGCCGGCTGTGCTCTCCCGATGTAACAGCTGGTCTGATTCTCCTCCCCCTAGAGCTGGGGGAAGTTTTGTTAGAGGCTTTGGTGGTAATAAGATCAAGTACTAAATCCATGAGTAACCACTAATGTTACTTGCATTCGCCAGCCTGCTCATCTCCTATGATCAGCCTTATGTACCTTGTGCATCCTGCTATCTCTGCAACATCCTGCAGCTTGTTCACAGCTCAGCCAGAAAGGGGGGCATTCTCTTGCAGTTGTTGGATAAAGCTGCATTATAACATCATTTTCAGTTTACACCGTATGACTGAGATGTTCAGACACTTAAACATGAGACCGCTGAAGTGAATGAAAGGCTCATGTTAGTTATATAGACTCCTCCAAAAATCTTAGCAATGTATTGGAATCTCTTCTACAGATTCCTCTTAAAGTCTGCTGCTGTACAGTACTGTGTGTATTAACAAACATAACAAAACAACGAGGTCAGATGCCCTTAATCACACCAGTTTAAATCCAGAGTTACTTTGATAAAATCAATTGAATTATTGATATTTACAATGGTATACTGGGGAGCAGAATTTGACCCTTAATCTCTCTCACATGGGTTGCTGCCCTGCAGCAAACTGCAGCTCCCACTAATCTGTTCAGATACAATCAACGTAATCTGCAGCAACTGCTCTGCATCTAGCAAATGAGTATAATGATCTAACAATGCGCAGTAACAGCTACTAATGCTTAAAGCCAAGGCATGCACTGTCCTCCCTAGCAATAAAACATGCACCGAACCTCTGCAGTACACTACACAAACCAGCTGAACATGTCAACAGAAGCATCAAACTCAAGATCCCATCCCTGCAATATCACCAGCTTTATTCTGTCTCTCGACATTCAGTGGGCCTAACTCTGCATGTCTCATCTCAGGTATGGGCAGGATGGTGTGCTCACTCTAGCTGGACAATAGGAGTTGTTCTGGAATACGCTGCTATCGATGGCTGTATCTATCTTCTTTGCCCCTTTCTAGCAATGTCATGTACCAAATATTCTGAAATGTTCTTTGAATGTACAGCAGTTTCATCTGTACCAAAACTTCTTTTTACAATTACTAGAGATTTTGAAAGATAACACTATCTTGCCTTTTTCCACAAAAAAAACCCAGAATCAAAAATTCTAGTATTTTTTCACTGTGACTCAAGAGAGGAAAAACATGTAACTCAAAACCATTTAAAAAAAGTACATTCTAATAAAGACACTAAGCTCTACTGTAGATGCCTGTGGCTCCTGACTGTGCCCATAGCAGTACAAAGATGGCAGCAGCATGTGTTCGATCAGAACATACTTTAAAGCTCTTCTATGCCACAGTCAAAAGGTATACATGGTGTAAATCATAATCCCAAAGATTGACACTAAAATTGCCTCAGATGTCTCACAACTGGATATAGCTTAGCTTTTACATATTAATTTGGTTGGAAAAGCCCTGCTTTTCTAGTATTCAGACTGCAAGCAAGGTGCAGGGGGATGACTTTTATGCAGGTAGGTGGGCTCTTTTTTCATCCTGGACCTCTGCTGAGTTAAAGGCTTATAAACCACAGCAAGCTTGCCACTATCACTGTTCAAAAATTAAGCCATCTTAAAATAGCACAAAGGCAGATCTCAAAGAAAATAGCACGGTTTCCTTCCCTACAGTCACTTGTGTATGTGCCATTCTCATGTTACACAGAAGGACTGAACAACACTCCTATAGCCTTGCCATTTATCTACAGATACAAATGCTGGACCTAAATGATGATACTACTTGGCTACAGGGCCTGCATTGTAACTGTCTCCTTTTCAGCCCTTACTCATCATAAATTAATAACTTCCTAAACTGGAATATATTTATTTAGCTTGTATGTGAGAGGCTTGTGCTTTGAAAGAAATCTTTCTCTAAGAGATTTGGGTGCTGGGAAAGGCTGCTGTGGGTCAGTGCATACTATATTTATTGCACTAACTATTGGAGAAGAATATTCAAGTATTTATCACAAAACATGATCAATTAACATCAACACATTCCAACAAGTTCAGAAAAATAATTTCCCCTCCAAGCACGCTCAGCTTTCCTTCGCATTCCAAACCCCACACGGGCGAGTGCCGGGGGGCAGGGCTGTAGGGAGTGCAGCTCCACCCATCTGGACAGCGGTGCCTTCCCCGGCTTCCGAGACTGAAATTCTCTTCAGCGGCTCAGGATTCCAGCCACTTTGGAATTTCAGTGCTTCATAAACTGGATGGGGTTTTTTTCTGCTTGTTTTTCTTTTTGTTTAACAATCCCTTGCAAAGATGTCATTGTGGGCAAATTACAGACTTGTCTGCCCAGAGAGAAAGCTCCTTCCTAGACAGCGCAAGTCAGAGGTTTATGCCTTGACATACAGGGTTCTTGTAACTATCAATTTTATTCCACTTTATTTTTTTTTTTTACTTCAGCTGATGATGCCCTCAGCATTTAGATACAATGAGAGAGTCTGAAGATTATGAATGCAGCTTCAACGTTCAATTAATTTCTGCAGGGATTTTGGTACCTGCCTTGTTTTTTCTGCCTTGGATAGCTATCATCTTTACTTCTTTGGATCCTGCTGAACTCCTGGCCAAGTTCTACCTTTTGCCAAGATGTTCCGCCTGTGACTCTAGAACACTTTCTTTAGCTGCTTTAAAAATGTTGCCTATCAAAGGCAACATTTGTTATCCAGTATCTCCTATCTCTTCTGCTGTAAATTGCTTCATCACACCACTCCTCATTTCACACGCTTCTGGAATTTTTTTGTAATTTTCTGGAATTGAAATAACTCTCCATTATTACCCTCCTCTGAGACTTAAATTACCTCTCTTTTTCTGTGGATGCTGCCTCATATTTCCAAGAATAATCACTTTTCCCTGAACACTTTCTATTTTTACAATGCTTGTTTGCAGACAGAATGCCTGAGAATGAACCCAGAACCCATGTGAAGGCTGGAGAGGAAATGTCCAGATCTTAACCAGGAGCAGCGCTGGCTGCTGCGACTGCTGACAGTCTAAATCAACAGTTATCAACCTTTTCCAGGTTGCAGATCTTCAAAATTTCCCAGTGGCTGTCCTAGGCTTTGTACAGCAAATGTAAGCACACTGACAACAGTCTAACTTTGCTTTGGCACTCTGGGGAGAACTTCTGGGAGCCTCCAGAGTGCAGATTATAAATCACTAAATCAATTGCCTTAAAAAGAGGTGCAAGTTTCTCATTCAGCTCAACAAAGTGTTAACACTACAGTGCAGCAACAGCAACATCATGCCAGTACTCCCCACCAGCCTGACAGAATGATGACCAACAGAGAATTTGGCCATTGTGCAAGGATTTGGGAAATACAACTGGTGTCAGTCAATATCTGTATTTTTCAGCCCAACCTCCAACACTGGAGTCCTAATTCAGAGCAGTTAAGTGAAATTCTGTTTCTCTTCCTCTTCCTATATCCCTTATTAGCATTAATATATGTAAATTTTTATGCAAATGCATGACATTTAAAGGTAGAAATCCTACTCCATATAATAATTACATACACTTTTAAAGAAAGGTTTTCAAAGACCTATAATTACGAGATAAAAGAGAGAGCATATAACTATGACAGTTAATGTCCTATATAAGTTAAAATGGCCATTGTAGCTAAGATAAAGGTTTGTCTTTTAAAGTTCTGATTCAGCAAGATGCTTAAGCATGTAAGTAATTTTAAACATATAAATAAGGCTGTTTGAGAAATATTGGTTCTTTTTCTAAAGAAAGTTCTGAGGGAGTTTTTAATTTTCATGTTCAAAACTAAAAAATTCCTCCCCCTAAATATTTTTTTTTCATTTTTCCCTTCAAAAGGAAAGAGAGCTGAAGTGTTCAGTGAATAAAAATTCAGCACAACATTCTCTTTTTTTTCCCTTTTCCCCCTGCAAGCTCTGCTGTAAGCGTGAAGTTTAACTACGCTTAAACGCTCTGTTGAAACAGAGGCTAGATGGGTTTCCTCCGATCGGCACGTCAGGGCTGGTGCCTGCGGTTGCTGCTCTGGCACTGCGGGCTGGCTGTGCAGCGCAGCATCCCCAGGGCACTCGGTGATGGCCGAAGCTGTGGCGCGGCCCCTGCGCTGGGTCGCAGATGCTGCTCCCCTCAGGTTCATTTGTGCCTGACCCGACCCACGCTGCGGCGCGGGGCTGGATCCCTTCAGGAGTGTGTGCCGGAGCCAACACCCCACGGCACATGTCACACTGATGAACGGCAGCCATACAAGGGGGACACACCAGCGCCCAGTCCAGCTGCAGATAACTTATATTTGCACAGAACAATGGGTAAATGCAAGGGCAAGTCATCAAGTAATACCTTAACAAGAAGAGAATGATGATAGATGTGTTAAAGGAAACACTGCTAAAGTGTGACCAGCCTTGCTCCAATCGGCCCCAGTGAGCCCCTCTCTTTACTGGGGCACCACAACTGGGGCACAAAGCACCCACAGACCATCGGGCTGGAGAGGCTTCAGCCAGGTCGCTAGTCTTCCCTTCATGGATTAACACCTACCAGGCTGCTTGGCTTTCCTTTAAACTTGAACAGAGAATTAGGCAATCCCCTCCTCAAAAAGCAGCTAGGGAAGGAATATGAAAACCATACACAAAATTAATCCAGGCCAGTGACAACCTGAGGATGAGGGGGAGGGTGAAGGATTTATTCATTTTCATGACAATAGCCATAGAGAAAAGAAATGCTCTCTTGTCTCTCCCAGGGACTTGAATTGAATTCCCAGGGCTGCCAATCAGACCAAGAATTTAACACCATTTATTCTGTGGGGAGCCTGTCTGGAGCCAGTGTCAGCATCTGGATGATGCCCTGAGCCTGCACAAGCAGAGCAGCCAGAATCATAGATCAGCCTGGCTTTCCAGGAGAGATTCTGGACACATGCGCAGAAAAATGGTTACTCTCTCATTTGTGGCAACATACAGCTGGAGAGCCAGGGAAGCCTGTACTATTTCACTAAAACTCAAATGGCAAGACACAGATTTCAGTCCAGAAACCACTGGTTTGGGACACACAGTGCTGCTGTAGATGCCACTCCCCCAAACCAGGACCTTGACTCAGACTCAATGACTGGCAACAAACTGGTTTCAGTGGTTCCCATTTGGAACAGTGGTTTTGCATCAGTGAGGACAGGGAAAAAGACACAGCATATTATGAAGCGGACTTTCCTTCTGGGATGGTTTGCAAAGAGTTAAACTGCAGCTTATGTGACTTTTAGCCACTGCTTGCAGAATTAATTCACATTTCAGGCTGTAGAGAACCATGAACCATTCAGAGTGCCAGGGGGATGATAAGCTCTTAGGGTCAATTACTGTACAGATGTGCCCCAGTTTGGTTGCCACTGATTTTAGCACTAATGCTACATATAGAGTTTTATATGTTTAGTCTATACACATCAGTTGCAGGGAAATCTGTAATCTACAACCCAAATACTCCTGAGTTTGTATATTTATTACTACTAAGTTTGCATGGCTGTTTCTAAAGAAACAAATAGGACCATATGGGTATTTCTGTCACTAGTAGTTCAGTCTTTCCCTCACTGCAGTTTTATTTCTTGCACTGTGGTTAAATGCTCAACAAGAAAAAAATAACAGTGCAAAGAATGCCAAGTCCCCCTTTTGTTCTTTCCTAGAGAATTTTTAGCTGTGGCATTTTCAGATGTTGCTTAAAGCATGATGGCACAGCCAATGCAAGACACTGTATTCTACTGAAAATCCTGGACAGGTTTCCTGCCAGTAAGACACTGTTCCTAATTTCCTCAGAAACTGGAAAGTTGAAGGAAAGGATCTTCCACAGCAAATATGAGACCTAGTCTCAGACTGAAAAACACTCCAGCAGAATTCCAGGAGACAATTGGCTATGGAGAAATGGCAACTACAGCATGCAGTGAATGACACAGAGGTATCATGTGCAAAGGTATTGCCTCATCCTTCCAGTGCGTCATCACTGAACCAGAATATAAGATCTCATATTCCATTAGGAGAAGGAAAATTGTCACTAGCATGGACTCCAAGTACTAGTGATGAGAATGGATGCCATAACTTATTGTGCTGCTTATTAGCTTACATTAAGCTCAAATTACTTTGATAACATCTATAAATGGGTGCATGACATCCATTGGGAAATCTTCATCTTTATTTTTTAAGGAAGGAATGTTTCCATAGAGAAATTAAGAGTTGGAGGGGCAGTGTTTCATGTAGAGCACCATGGAAAAGGTTATGTAGATAACTGCCAGAAAGGCAGGCTGTATATTGCTGCAACTTACAGACTGATCCAAACTGAGAACTCTGTATTATTCTTATTCACCCATTTAAGGTCCTATTTTCACTTCAGTTTCCATAGAAACCTGTTGTCCTAAATCTGTGGCACTTATAGCCTTTTAGTGTCATGGGTTCTTTCTTTACACTCTAATTACACCATCATCCACAAGGGGAAATGGCTGGGATGCTTTTCTCACCACAGAAACATTCAGGAAGTGCTGCTCTGTAGACAGAGGGAATATAAAACCTCATCATAAACCTTCAGACATCGTCCTTTTTGGGCAATTCCCCTATGTCACAGCTGTATGTTTTATTGTTTGGGTTTTGAACATGGGCCATGGCAGAAATAAGAATGGAATTTGCAGAGAGAAAAAAAAACAGTATTTGGATTAGCTTTTGCCTTTTCTCTGTCTTTTCTGGTCTATGGTAAAGAACAATTAAATTCAACTGAAGAAAATGGAAAAATACTTGTAAATTAACTACTCTGGTGTCACATGGATATTAAATACATAAGGTTGAACAAAGCTGTCAAGGCATATGGTCCAGAAAGGCCTCCCACTGCCAGAGGAATGAAGCTCAAGCCCTTTTATTCATTTACTTCAGCTCTCAGGTCTGCATACAATTTTCTTCTCAGCATTCAAGGGGTTAAGGTTCCCACCTATGCATTCCAGATAGACTCAATATGACTTTTTCAGTGTGCTAATACAAAACACACAGAGACCTTTGTCTTCCTACATGCTGATACAATGCCCATTGTGCTATGCAGATTATTATTGTTATTATTTTTTCTGGCACTGTCACTTCTAGCTATGGTGCTTCAAAGCAATGATATTAAAAACATAAATGCAGGCAGTCCTTTGGAAATGAGGAATTGCAATAGAAATGTCAAGAACTTTTTACAGACCCCCTTACTGAAACATCTGGAGGAAGTATCATCTAATGGTTAGCGGAGACAGCTAAAAACCTTGGACTTCCATGTTCTTTTTCTAGGTCTGTCACTGACTTTCCATAACTTTGGGCAGGTACCTTAAAAGTTATATAAAAGTGGTACCTTACCCAACTATGCTTCTTTATGAGAGGTAAAGAAGCCATCTAAAATTTACATGTAGACAGAAAAGCTGTGTCTGAATGCAGTTTTCTGCTATCACTGCAGCAATACAAAGGTGTTTACAGACTCAGCCAGACACAGCCAGCACTTACCTCCCCCAGCTGCTCGGTTACTCCTCCCATCTCTCCTGCCCTTACAGAGGCTGTTTCCACCGATTTGCAAAAGGAACGCCTCCTGTGAGCACTCCCTAATTTTCTTCAGAGCCAACGAATTTGCTGTGGCCAACAACTGAAACTGCTTAAACAGACACTCAGTTTTGCCTGGGACTCTTCCAGTGACCAGAGTGGAGAGTAACATCAGCTGGTGAGGTAACATCTTTTACTAGCACAGCTAAATCTGGAAGACAGTTTTGCCTCTTATTTAAATGTGATGCAAGTGCTTTCTTTCAGGAAAGAGAATAATGTTAATGAACTAACACTTGCATTTGTTCATATGTCCTCATATCTCCATCACTTCCTATAGCCTATAGGCTATCGCAGTGCTAGTGACAAAGAACCCTACTCCTTACCAATACCGTTTATGCATATCCAAAGTGGTGTACAGACCAAGTTTTGATTGCTGGTATTCCCCTGTTTTGCTAGTAAACACATGCCTCTTTGTTCAGCTCCCAAGAATGCTTAAATTGAGGTCGATTGGACATTGCACAAACAAGCCTTCTCAGGGGTTAGTCTATGATGATTGATATAGCAAGAAACACAGCAGTTGATTAAAGTATTACCAAGTGCTCCAAGTAAATTTTAAAAGGGAGATGATGAGGAAAACAAAGAATATTTACTTTTCTCTTACATAGTTTTAAGTCATATTTGGAATGGGAAGAAAATATTTAAACTGAATTAAGTAAACTTTGAAAACCCAAGCCTCTTCCCATCTCTGCAAACCCTGAAAATTCCTGACTCATTAAGAGTGTTTCCAGCACAGAGGTTACTGTGCAGATGTAGAACTTCTGCCACAGTCTTTCCAACAAGGTATTTTGACATTATTTACTCTGTATAAAGCATATTCAAGAAAAAATAAAATGAGAGGCCCATAAATCCAGAGTCTTTCTAGTAGACATCTTACCTAGTGGCAGTTTGGAGTGCTCTGCCAAATAGCACCACACAGGCCATGTGACCAACAGCTGGAGCACCAAAACCCTGCTGTCTTTGTTTTTTGTATGTAGGAAGTGCTCCATGTTCTGAGTGTGCCTGCTTCAAGTAAGAAGCAGGAGAGAAAAGGGAGAAGAAAAAAGATTACCTGTGGCATTCCTGATATAAAAAATAGCAGCATCATGTATGGGCAATGGCAGTGTTTTTTATTGGCTCCATAATCATAAGAAAAATACCTACATTTCCTAATCTACTTCACCCGCCCCTTAAAACTACTTAAAATAAAAGTTGTTTAGACAATGGTAACCCTGAGGTAGTAGGTGGAGAGACACAGAATGCAATCCTGTCTTTTTACTGTGTCCACAAAACAGTGTGGTTCTCACTCTTTAGAGTCTATCACCACACAGATCTCAAGCCAAAATAGCAGACAAGTAAAAATCACAACATCCTGACCGTACACACACTGCTCAGAGCAAATGTAGCAAAAGAAGCCTAACGAATATTTATTTGGCTTCAGGAATCACTCTTTTTGTCATTGCTGTGCTCTTGCCATAATTTCTGTGAATAATGAAGCTTCAGGCTTTCCATGACTGTCTGCATCAGCAGAAAGCCACTTGCCTAAGTCTTTACAGAAACAGAACAACAAAACTAATCCCAGCAAAATCTGCAACATAACTATTTTCAGTGTTAGGGAATGTAAAACATTAGTCATTTAACCACAAACAGTGACCACAATTATGAAGTGCAGGCAGCTGTTTAAAAGACAACCTCTGACAAAACAAAAAACTCATTCCCCACCCTTCAAAACAGAACAGAAATCCAACAACTTCTGAATAATGAGCAAATTCAAGCAGAAAATTCCACAAAGAGTAGGGCTACATTTGTCTGGTAAATTATCTTCTTGTTTGGTATCCTACATCCTGACACTCTCCAGAAGCAAGGAGCTGCCATGATTTACCAATATTTCCTGAACACAAAGGGCTTCCAAGCCAAACCAGAGGTCATGCTGACCCCACTAGCTACAGCTTTTAATCCTCATGAGCCTTGTGCAGTCTGATACAACTTTGCCCTCATCAAACTGTTACCTGTTCCAAGTGTTTGCAGATGTTTTCCAGCTGTGTCAGAGGCTCCCATTATGACTTTGTTGTTAACAACACTTGAATGGTTTCTTTAAAAATAGTTCAGGCCCACTTAAACTACGAGTATTGGAGGTGAAGTAGAAGGCAGGCTCAGCACTCACATCCTGCTCTGCTAGTTGTCGCCATGCAAAACAAGAGCAGCTCTCACATATGATGAGCAGCATGTGGGAACTAGATATTTGCTTGAGTACTGGCAGCCCTTGCAAAGCTATCTCCAAACTATGCCTGGGGAGAAAAAGAGGTCACCAAATTGCTTGCTTCCAACTAGCTTATGCTTCAACATTGAACATTCTACAGGGACATGGCACCAGCTGGAAATTACTCAGGAACAGGAGAATACATGCATGTTCTCAGCCAGGAAAAGCAAGAATGCAGCATAACTTTTCATTCAAGATTGGTAATACACAAACCAGGCTCTACAGGTACAGGCATTAGCTCATCATATAGGGAAAGAAAGAGAGTGAGGTGGAAATCCCTTGTTTTCTGTTCCTGGGGTGACCTTTAATAACAATGTTTTCTGCAGGGTCAATGAGTCCCTTTTTCATCCATGCTAGGTGGGGAGAGTAATTCAAGAGTTAACATGAGCATGGGAGAGTCCTCTCTGCTCCCTTGATCACCACCTCAGACCAAGTCCGAGCTCTGCACCATACTGCAGATCTTTGGACTGCATTCATTGTCTGTGTCCATAAAGGCTCAGTCCTCCTTTCATTTGGCCCAAATTCCTGATATGACACACTGTAGAGAACGCAACCATAGACAGGTGTATGGTGGCATATAGGAGGGGCTGTGCTGTGTGTTAGGAGCATGGGTGAAAACATCTGAGCTCACAAGAGAAACTAAGCAGCTCCAAGATAGTTTTTTCTTCAGTGTTCTAGTTAATCATGGCTTACCTCACTTCTCCCCTCAGAAATCCCCTTTGTCCTTTCCACTACTGTGTTATTAAGTGTATCGTGCTCAGCACTGACAGGTGACAAATGAAGCGTAAGCTGGTTCACCACACTGACCCTTCTTGGCAGGGTTTACCCGGCTGGGCCTGACCTTTTCTTGCAGGCTAAGCAAATTTCTCTTCTCTGAAATTCTGCTCACAGGGTGCTGCTTTGTGGCAAAGAACCGGAGTTAAAGCTTCTCACTTCTCACTATGGGGTTCAGAGGAGTCCTCTCCTAGCACCTCAATCAAAATCATCAGGAAAGAACAAATACAGTAGAACGTGAAGAATATTATTTTGATAAGTGAATTATAATAAGAGTTTTTTGCAGACATGGGAGAAAGGGCCCAAGGGGAAAATGGACAATTGCTGCAATGCCACCTATCCCCTTCAAGCAAAGGTACCATATCTCTCATTAAAATACTGAATTTTCTGTACAACTGTCAGCAAAAACAAGTTTTCCAAAAGATTTGGTCAGCAATAACCTGCTTTCATGACAACTTACAAAGAAGGGAGCAGGAGGGGTGATTTGTGCCCGGTACAAAAACAAACCGCAAAGACATCCCATGCAACAAACGCACAAAGCTGAGCTCTGCACATCAGAATGGTCCCCAGAGAAGGAGTCAAAGAATCAAAGCAAAAGAGCAGTGATACAAATAGCCTGACTTTTTCAAACACATCAAAGACCAGAAAACAAGTCCTTCTGAACCCCAGGGACCAAGACAGAAAAGATCTAATAAAGAATTCAAATGCCATAATCACATAATCCAATAAGCTACAGTTAAACCAAAACACCTCTTTAGCAAACATCCGTAAGTGGGACAGGAAAGGCTTCGAAGTGCTAGACATGGATGATTCCCTTCTCTTCTCCCTTTTAACAAATCACATCCTGTCAGTGGGAGAGATCTGAAAGGTTTCCTCTTGGTACCAAATACCCTCATAGGAAAATGGAAAAGGGAGGCAACAACAGCCATCACAGATTGGCCAGTCTCAGAGGTGAGCAGTGCAGAATGTATGCTGGACTTGCCATGGAGAAAGGTGGTTAAGAAATCTATGTGAGAAAGAGGAGAAAGGGTAGAGATTGAAAACAAAGGGAAGAAAAACATCCTCTCCAGACTGCTGCCAAGGTAAGTCTGTTTCTGTATCCTCTGACAATATTCCACCCTTTATTCTGGATATGCTTCTTCCTCTCTTCCACTCCCATATAATATTTTCTTCTCTGTCATCTCTGAATTTCTCCCTCTTGTATTACCCAGGACTCCACCAGTCATTCTGCTCAATGACACTGGGTACTTCCATCATCTCCCTGCCAGGTTTGCCAAAGCAAGGAAATGGTTTGCTTTGCCATTGGCCAGCAGTGGCAGCTTCACCAAGTATTGTGGGTCTGAGGCAGCCTGATCCTGATGCTCCCATAAAGCAATCTGCTTGGTTATTTATGTCAGAGAAAAGCTCTCCATTCCACATTGCTACTGGTATCAGTCAGGAACATTGTCCTTCCTCTAACATGCTGGGTAGGAATATCCCTTTCTCTTTCCACACTCAGACATGTGAACAGGAGGAAACTTAGGGGGGAATTCTGACCTCAGCTGAGGAAGCAGATCCAGTCTTAGAAACCTTCCTTTGACAGAAAGGCCATCTATGGCCTAACTTGAGTAATCAGGAAGAACAAGTTCTGCTGACCTATGCATCCCTTAGGTATTTGCTTTTACACCAGCTCCTGAACACAGTCAGTGAGCAGAGAGCAGTAAAACTCTGTGAAACACAGCAGGGAATGGCAGCACGAGAAAGGGTCATTTCCTCTTGCAGAGACTAGAGCAGGCAAGTACTGTTCAATGGATATAAAGGCAAAGGGGCCCTCAGCTCCTCTGATACGCCTCTATGTACAAAAGCTGTGCAGCAAACCCGTACTTAAGTGATAGAATTAACATTCAAAAATACATCAACCTTGTACTGGAAGTATTTCACTCTTGTGACTTTCCTTCCTGTGCAGCCTCTTGTCATTAGACTCTCCTGTACTGTACAAACCATGTGCTAATCCCTGTTTTCTCTGAGTACAATATTCTCAAAGCACTTATAAAGTGCTTTGCTGAAATCTACCTAAAACATGTCTGCTGATGACTCAAGACAGTTAAGCTTTCTCATTAAATAAATACATTAAATGAGTCGTAGACACGAGGGCAGTATAGAACTGATGGACTCGAATGCTGCTGCAGAGCCTTAGAATGTGACATGTATGCTCATGGCCACAGCAGTTTTGGACCTGATGTCCTGGTTTTCAGAGGAAGTGCAAAGTATAGGCACCTACACAAAATGCTGGCAAGGCATGAGGAGGAATGCTGGAGCTCAGTGAAAAGGCACTTTTTCCTTTCTGTAAGTAATCATTGTGGAGGGGAGCACAACTCAATGCAGCCACCACAATTCTAAGAGTGCGAATTAACTTACTGGAAAAGGTTGGGCAGTAACCCAGACACATGACCCAAATCTGGAATAAAGCCAAAAAGGGTCATCAGCTCCTTTAAACCTCTTGCTTTACACAATATGAAATCAATTTTTGTTGATGCACAACATGACAGTACTTGCATAGGGTATTCAAGAAAAATTCACTGCCTTGATATGCCACATACATATCTCTGCAACAGAGCAGTATGTGTGAACACATTCACACCGACTGGTGAATTTCAGAAAGAGTGATACAGCAGAAATGGGAGAGAACAGTGAATTGTTGTATATTACATGGTGAGTTATCAGCTGATTTATGTAGTAAGAGTCCCACAGAGTTAGTTCATGATAAATTCATGAGGCATGTGCTTTTGATCGTGCAGTGCCCTTCTCATGTCTTGCCATTTCCAGCTCCCTTTTTGCCCAACTTCTAGAGACAGTATTCTACTTCCTATGGTAAACTGGAGCTATGGACAATAAGCACAAGTCTGCATTGGTTGCCTCTTCTGACATACCACATTCTGGAAGGGAAAAGATCCTGTCAGAAGTCTGGGAGCTTGTAGTGCAAGCAGGCTGCTTGAAGGAGTTAAGTCTCCCCTAATATATTCAAGCACATATATCCATATGAGGAAGAAAGAGCTGACAGGGACCAGTTTTTAATCAGCTGGCTTAAGACAAAGATGCTCTGTACTGTACATGCCAAAAGCACTTCCAGCTTCACAAGGCTAAGCAGACAGATGACTTGCCCTGCTAAACTGAGTGAGATGAAATTCTTCCAAGAAAAAGATCAGAGAAGCAGTCTCATCTTTTAAAAGTGTAATTTAAAAAGTGTATCAGTTCCTTGTTTCAGCCTCAGATGTCATAAATTCTTCAGCCTGCACTCATCCCCAGTTTATAGCTATTCTGCACAAGCAGGGCTATACCTAAGGAATAACTGGAGACACTACAGCCAGCATGGAGCCCTGCACAGGTTAACCACCAGACACTTAACCAGCCTTTTGGAAAGGTTATGCTGCCCACATACTGGTGCTGCATTGCTCTGAATAGGCACCTTTTGGATCAACACCAAGGTAACTTGGAGCAAGCACATCAAGGCATTCCCCCACTCTCAGTCTCAGCTCTGCTCTCACTGAAGCCAGCAGGAACCTTGGTGAATACCACATGGAAGCTCACAAAATCAGGGAAGATAAGCCTTCTCAAATCCCTTATTACTTTATACTTTGCAATTGTTCAGGATTCAGAAACAAAGTTCCAAAGCTAGTTTTAGGGAGCAAAGGCATAGTGGGAAGAACCAGGATGGCATTACTACAGTGGCATGACACTAACAGTCTCATGACAGTGATGCAATCTAGAGAACACCCCAAACTGGCATATCTGCACATTGGAATCAGCACCGTGGCAAACAGTGACCTGCTGGAAGACTGCTGCTTTTCAGCACAGAGCTTGGATGGGAAGAACAGAAACTTGGGAAAATCTCTGAAATTTGAAACAACTGCTGTGGTCTGAAGAACTCTGATGAGGGCACGTTGAGAGTCAAAAGGCTGCATCCACTAAGGGGTAAGAAGCTCTGGCTTGGAGTAAGCAAACACACTGGAGCATGCATGCTTTAGTGAGAGAGTAACCAGACCTGATATATCACAGAAAGATCTATGTCTCATTTTCCCCATCTGTAAGACTTCATAGGGGAGAGGCTATGAAGTCACTCAGGTGAGAAACTGCATGAACTAAGGACTATGGGATAAGCTTGAACATTCTTGCTGGAAGGGATATGCCAAGCAGGAGCCATTTCCTTACAGGAAATGCCCAGTACACCACCATTTGATAAAGTGAGGTCCTTTGGAGTCCAGATACTGAAGTTTGATTTAGCATATATGGCACAAGAACCCCTGTCCTTTTAAACATCTTCAGTAACTGTGGCACTTTGAGAGACACAATAATTAGCATAATTGTCAATTCAGCCTCTAATAATGTACAATGCACTCATTAACCCAATTAACCCCACACAGCACAACAACCATCACAAACAACCCAACTGATTCAGTGGAGCAGAATGGATGCTTGACAGCCTTGCCACATCCCAGCGTGATGACATGACACTTGCAAGGGCTGAAGGCAACTCCCAGAGGCAGGACCCCCACCCCGCCTGGAGATGGGCCATGCTGCCAACTGAGTGCTGTGTTAGCCATGTGCTTTGCTTTCTTCCACTCTGTCTCAGGGCAACAGAGGAGCTTCTCCTCCCACAAGGTTTTCCTTGGTACATTTAATTAAGCACTATGTATCAACACCCACATATATACACCCCACTTCTCCACCCCCCCTCTCCCTGGAAGAGTCTCAGGTGGGATTCACTCGCCTGCTTTTGCTGCTGCTTAATTCAGTCAGGCTGGTAAATAATTCAGCAGGCACTCAGCCAACAAACAAACAGGCAGGCAGCACAAATGGCCAGACAGGGAGATGGAAGAATGAGAAAGAGTAAGAAAAACCAAATGGGAGAGTGACAGCTTTTGCCAGAGCTCCTTTTCTACAGGCAGGACTTCAAGCTGTGCCTACTTTTTCATTCCCTGTGGCTACACTCACATTCCATAAAGCAGCAAGGAGTCTGTCCATCTGACACTCCCATGACCTACTGACAACTCACTGGTTGGGGCCCAACTGGATGACCACCCAGCCTCTTGATTCGCATTTAGGGGGAACTTCAGTGCCTTGCTCTGCTCTTCAGCCTTGAAATCTCTCCATGATGAGCACAGCTGGGTACTCTCTTGGGCTACAGCTGGGCACATAAGAATCTGCATCATTGACTCAAGTCTGTTGAGGCCTCTATTTTCCCCAGCTGTAAGAGAGATGAAAATCTCTTCTCACTGGAGTGTCAGCAGGCCCAACAAACAAGAGTAATGCTAGGAGCCTGACAGTTCTTCAGATGAAATGCCAAGGCTTGGCACTTCCAGTCCAGGGCTCACAGAGGAATTTTGACATGAGGCTCTTCACCTCAGCCTCGGTTACTGACAAGCAAACAGACCCAGGATGTTTTGCTGACCTTCCCAACACAATGCAGCTCATCAAATGACATGACTGAAAAAAGGTTCTCGTTTTGGTGGCTCTGTGTACCAATCACACCATTCAGGTTATCTGCATGACCAGCCTGTGGTCCCTTGCATCCATGCAGGAAGCTGACTTTGCGGAAGCTGGTTGGAGAGTGGATGCATTATGGTGTTAAAACAGCACAAGTGAAATTTGGCTAGCAAAGAAGATACTCCCTTCTGATTTAAGCTGGAGGATGCCGTTAAAGGCCAAGCTGTTACCCACTTTGCTACAGCATGTATAGGTATGGGAACAAACTATCAGACTAAATCAGCACAACAGAGGAAAGACTACATTGGTTCTCACAAGTATCGCACCTCTTTTCCAAACTACAGCAGTTCTCTGACTCTCCATCAGTTTCCGAGGTTGCTTCTCTACCACATCAGCACATAAAGTGAGGAGGCAGCAAGTGCTAACTTGCAGAGTATCAGTTCTCAGGTAAGAGATTCCCTACTCCCACTCAAACAGAAGGCTACAAGCAGCACAGGAACCTGCACCAGAGAGGTTTTCTGCAGGCACATTTCATCCTGTTAAAGTCCCATTTGCCCCCCCAGACATTCTGCAGGACAGTTGGCTTTTCAGAATGTCCAGGCCCATAAGTAAAAATCAGTCAGTCAGAGTAAAACAGAAATCCACATCTGCAAGTACTGATGATTCCCTGGTAACATTGGTGTTTCTTGCAAGGCTCTTCATAGTTCAAGGCATACAGTGCTCCCTTTCCAGAGGTTTTGGAGTTTTCTCCCTCCTGTGTCTTATGCTGGAGACTGTCAATCCTTCACCACTGGAGAAAGCCACCTTGAACATTGTAAGCTTGGCAGATCAGGGGCAGGTGGGGACTAAGAGATACAGGAATTATTCTTTTCCTTATCCATACTCAGCATGTGGCAGTAGAGGAAGAAAAATTAAGGATTAAAAGGAACACTACAGAATGATTTCAGCATTCACCAAGACCATGTTCCATTAATTCTGGAGCAGTCAGAGCTGCACAGAGCCCTGGAGGGTGCTTGTGGCTGCTCTGCTCAACTCCCTCACACATAAACTCCAGAGGTACTTCACAGACAAAGGAAAGAAGTCATGCCTGTATTTTAGTGGCTCTCTGGAACAATAGAAGCTCACACAGGACTTCAGGAAAGCATAAAGAGCAGTATAACTTTAGACAACATAGTACTGGATATAGCTATATGTGGCATGTTTAGACACAGCAAGAAATCTCTGCAGTACAACAGACTGCTTGGAAGGCAGTAATTTTCTTTAAGCAATACAGTATTTCAGTGCAAAAAAATCTGCAATGAATTTTGGAAGGCTCATCAGGGATGAAAGTTACCTGGCATTCTTCCAGAAAAAGCACCACATGAGACTGACTGAGCTCTGACATTCTTCTCCTTGTGACAATTCAGTGAACACACCTGAACACCTGTCCTGCTGTTTCAGATTTGGACAGGAACAACCTGATATAGACAACACATCCATACTACAATTGGCATTCCAGGCTATGAGTATCCATCTGTTTTACCTGCCCAAATCTGTTGCCTCCCCTGACCTGTCCTGGTATGTCAGTTTCACACACTTGTGGCAGAACTATCACTGTGTAAAAAGGAACGTTTGGCTCTTATTTCTCCTGCCTAGAGTCCTGACACTCTCACCAAACAATGCCTAACCACATGAAGGGTCATAAGGATGAAGTGTCTAAATAAAAAAATATAAAGTAATAAAAAAATTGCAATTTCATTGAATTCAGCTACAGTGTTGCAGCCCTGCAAGGTAACAGGTGTACCTATATTTCAAAAAGGCCCTCAGGGTTTTCTGGGGAGCCAGAGACTCAAATGCTGTAAAATGGCAAATTAATTTAGATGTTAATTAAATATAGGAATAGTGATAGTGCTGTTCCATGGTGGGCTATGAATAAATTTTTTGTAAAATTAAGCCTTTAGAATTCTCTGACTGCATCAGGGAATTTAGCAAAAGATGGCATCATCAAGCACCAAAAATATTAATTCCATCCTTACATAAAAACTGACATCCACAAAAAAATATATCCAAATCAAAGCAAAGCTTTGGGATGTTCAAGGTAAACACTCCATTATTCTGTCTACAAAAACAAAGAGTCAACCAAAACATTTGTAGTGGAGTTTTCCGTGATGCTTAACCTTACAATTATAACAAAGCTTTAATTAATTCTATTTTGAAAGGGTTTTCTACACACATAAAAACAAATTAGCATAAGACAACCTTAATAATACAGCTGGTTTGTTTTAACTAGCTATCTGAGCATCCTATGAGGAAAACATTGTACAAAGTTAATAACTCAGGAAGCTCCGATACCCTACAAGTTTACTACAATAAAATCCAAATATGCAAGCACTATTGGGAGTCACAGTGTTAACAAGACCACCCATCTCTCAAACTGCTGGGATCTCTCTAGGCCAGGACTAGTGAGGGGCACAATGGCAACAGGTATTTAGGGGTAGCTGGCACACAATGTGCTCATTAGGTAAATGCCCTGGCTCTATGATGACTCCTTACTATATGGTATTTAACAGTGTTTGCATGTGAAGATTGTAGCTGAACTGAGGTGGTAGTGGAAAGGCATTAATTTCAAAGGAGGTGACAAAGCAATGTATGAACATCTCTTAGATTATCAATTCCCTGAATCTATCCTTGGAACAACATAATTACATGACAGTTGCCAAATTTCAGTATGCATAAATATCCCTTGCAAGAGTAGGAGACAAGCAGGTTGGTTTATTAACACGCTTCATGTGAATATCCTCCAAGTCTCACTGAAAGGGATGAAAAGACCAATGAAAGGATGACTGGAATATGTGTACACAGACAGTAATTACAGCAGAAAGAAGCTTTTTCAGGCTGGGGAATAACTGTTTCCTCAGTCAAAACAGAGAACAAAGTAGCAAGCAAAAGCCACAGCTTGATGACTGGTTGCAGAAATGTACCTGCTAGACACTGAGCAATTTAGGGTGAGAGCCCAGAAAGACACTCCAGGAGAAACAGGTACCTTTTGCTGGTGGGTTACAAGTCATCAGTTGAACAAAAAACAGTGTGCTCTTGGAGACAAGGCTGTCCCAGTAGTGAGTGAGCCACCATTACACTGTGATGACTGTTGAGCCAGGTGTGGTGGCAGCGTGACCAAGGCTGGCTGACTCCCTGTCAGCTGTTCAGTTACTTACCAGCCACAGAGAAAACTGGTTAAAAGGGAAGCAGGGCTACTGCTGACCAGGTCTGGACACTGCTCTTGAGTCCATGTCTGAGGCCACTTTAGTTGAGCAGTGCAGTCTCATGGAACCTTCTTACAGCAGTTCTCAGCAAGGTCGTGCAAACCCCTTCTGGTTTTGGCTCAAGGAGGATTGTATTGCCTGTACCTCCATCTGAGATTTTGTTTCAAATGCACACAGGTCCTCCAAGCACAACCACAGCCAAGATCAGCCTGGTTGCAAGTCAATGTTCGGATGGTTTCCACCCCAAACTGTAAATCCCACCCTGTCACCTGGATGTGAGCCCATTCTGCTGAAACCTCAGCCTGCATTTGGGGGAAACTTGACACCGGTTCAGTGAAAGGTTTGCAAATACAGCCCATGTTCTGGGTTTGTAACAAACCCTCCAAAACAGGCAAAATGCTCTTGGTTTTAGGGTTCATCTGGACTTTGTTGCCAGAGTCCTGGTGTCATCTAGTGGTGACAGCTTGTAGGGGCATACACACAGTACCCACCTCTGCTTCCCACATGTCCCCTCAGAGTGCAGTGCAAGTGCAGGTATGATAAACACCTTTCTTCCAAAGTACAGCAACTTTTTGAGAGATAGAACAACTCTACCATTTCAGCAAAAGCTCTCAAATAAAGTGAAGGGCAAGCTTTGCTTCTCCTATCACTTCTACACAGTTAGTAGACACAATCTCCCAGGAAAAGGCCAAACCACAGTAAATTTGAGGGATAGCAATCAGCAACAGGCTCAGTTGTAAACAAGTTTTAAATGCAAGAGTCATTCTCAGCATAAAAGTTGCATCTGCTGAAATGCCCCTTTTACCTATACTATAATAATGCTCAAAAATCACAGTAACAGGTGCTAAAGGAAAAACCCTCCAATTTCTATTTGAGAGCTCCCTTGTATGGGTACATATACACAGTTCTCAAGAAATGGCAGTTTAATTATTTGGATTCACAATTTACATCCTATTGGGTTCAAGTTCAAGAATCAAGCAGCCAAAGCAGCTCCCAAAGTCATAGCACACCTTTTTCAAGAAATCAAGTGCCTTATGTATCACTTCAAGCATTTCTAAAGGAATTTGGCCCACCATATATACCACGTGAGAGTTCTGGCAACATGAATTCCTTCTCCGTGAGGAAGCTGGGAACTGATGTACCTGCTCTCAAGCCTGCTCTAGTTTTAAGGAACCTTCAATGAAATTTAAACCTAGAAGTTTTACCTTTCAACTGAGACCAAGAAGAAACACAAACATGATTGCTTTTCCAGACTCAGCTGATGGATAGGAACTGAGTAACCATCAGCCCTGTTCCTGTGCCCTCAGGCACTGCACTGAGTCACTTGTCCCACAAGCTGATAAGAGTTGCATCTCAAAGGAAAGAAAACTCTCTGCAAATTGGAAGAAAGATCACTGTGTCAGCAGAGAGGCAGGAAAAAAAATGCTAATTTCAGCACTATCCTGGAAACCAAGTGCGTTTTCAGGTTCCTGAGGTCTACCTGAGGTTTCATCCCAGATCCAGCTCAGGTGTTTCCTTAGCACGTTTGTCTTCTGACCTGGAGTTTAACCCTTCCCTCTCATCTAGGCATCCTGAAGGCAAGCTAATGAGCACGAAATTACTGTGTATTTGTGTGCCCCTCTGAGCTCTGATGTCTGATACAACCACAGCTAGAGCTGGACTCCTTTCTTTATTGTCTGGGGTTGCAGCTTAAAGGCCAGGCTTGATGCTAAAAACAACAGAATTCAAATCCCAGTTTACATTTGGGGTAGGAAGGAGAAAGCACCCAGGCTTCTGTTGGGATAGTTCCCAAGACATGATTTTTCAGTCTGGTAACAGCACAGATTAGGGCTATCTTCATGGCAGAGGACTGCAAACACCTCATTCCACCTTGGTGACAGACAGTAGGGGAAGACTTTTAACTACTACTCACCTGGACTCAAAATGACTACAGGAATTAGTCAAAAAAATCAATGAGCTCTTTATAGCTTGCCCCTAAGTGTTTTCTTCCCCCATCCTACCACCTGTGCTCTGCTTTTTCTATAGAACTCAAAGACTTCATGGCGCCATCTACCTACTAAATCTACTGTGAAGGTGAAGCCCAAAGCAAATTGTTTAAAGGTAAGAGAGAATTAAACTACTATTTAATGTGCAGGGGTTTATAATTTTTAGTGAGTACACAAACCTTAATATAATGGACAGCATATATCAGAGCCTGCATATAGAGTACCTTTCACCCTGAAGCAGCTTTCAAAAAAATGTACATGCGTAGAATCACACAAAGGTAACCATCTCTGGAGCTGAATGCTGCTGCTACTCATCCAACCCAGTGTGATAATAACAAGGAGAGTTCCTGCACTATCCACAACAAACCTCTAGGTTTTTGGTGAATGCATTACAGATTTCTACACACTTGCTATACCAGAGGACACCCGTATATTTAAGGGCTTCACCTGAGACAACAATGCAGAGCCAGCAAAATGAATTTCCTTTACGTCCTTTAGAAGGTCAAAAATCTTCCCAGCAGAATATGCTGGAATACAAACAGCCAGGCTCTTGAGCAATTTCATATCTGATATTCAGGTACTCGCTAGCTCTACCACTCAGTGCCTACCGTGACAGATATGTCACAACTAAAGGTCAGAGCAAGGTTTTTCCTGCCAGACTCGCTCGCCTTACAGGAAAGGCAGATTTGCTCCTGCTCAGTTGCTCTGTCCGCTGTCCCAGGCACCATGGCTTGTTTCGGAGTGCCCTCTGCCGCCCAGCCCACAAACGTGCCCTGCAGGGAAAGAAACCGGGAATACGAGCCGGGCCTCGGTTACGGACTGACAACAGACAGCACCATTCAGCCTCATGTGCAGGTCAGAGGTCCCCCGCTAGAGCCAAGACCTGAGCTCAGCATCTGCGTCTGACTACCTGAGCTCTAATGGCTTGGAAAGCACTGCCTCCGACCAGGGCTGCAGACACAATTGATTTTTAGGTCTGTTTTCTGGGGCAGTTCACCTCTCACATTTCAAAAGGCTCTTGCCCAGTTCTTCTTATGTGGGATCTGAGGTAGAAAAAGCAGCAGATACCCAGCAGGGCACTGCTGGGATTCTTCCCTCGTGGCCATGAGAGGCAGGTCTGCTCTCCATTTCCACCCATGCCACATAATCTGACTGATGAGTAACTCCCGTTTCCAAAGGAAAATAGGAAAGCTGAATTTTATCCTGCCCTAGTCCAAGATGTGGAGGCAGGAATCCCTTCAGGGGTCTCAGAACGTCTGAAAACTGCACAGAAACAGTTTTAACTAGGTGGCAAGAAGTCAGACATTCCAGAAGGCTCTATGAACTTAGAACATATAATACTAGACAATATTTTTTAGTCGGTCCATTTCCCTCACAGCTCCAAGAATCCTTACCTTACCAATATTCTTTCTGTTCAAGCTGGTGCAGGCATCCAGGCCTGATATCAAGACTGAAGTTTGTGATTCTCAATTCCAGAACATAACGTGTTCCTGCAATTAGTCACTTACTTGGGTTAATACAGTTCTTTTAATAAAGTTCTTTCAAGCACAAGACTCATAAGTATCTTTATCAAAGCACTCATTAATGTCCAATCAGCTACTACACAGGCACAGCACTGTCCTGCACAAGAAACAGCTCTGCAGTATGTACAGGATTTTCTGCACAGTGAGGGCAGGCACTGAGAAGTTCTTAGGTCTGTGCTCCAGTTGTGTGAAGTTCTCAGCAAGGAAATGGCGTGCATGTGTGCATGCCGAGATACACACATAGATATACCCTTCACCTGTGTGCTAACAGCTTAGATGTGTCAGTCAAAGCATAACTTGCACTGAGGAAGAGAACTGCATGAGAGCAGTAAATGATTTTACCCCTTATGTTTTTGTTATCCAGAGCCATGTTCATCTGCAAGGACAGAAATCCACAATTTGCCCCTTCTTAGCTCTGGATAGAAGTCACCACCCCACATGTTTACTCCTAATCAATACATGCAGCTGAAATCATCTTCTAGATTTGCTACAATTCAAGCATATTTCCCCTCCCATGGCAAAGCACAATTTGTTTTGTCAGGCTTGCCACTGCAAAGCTGAGACAACTTGCTTAAGAGACCAAGACACATTCCTACCCCTGTGTCCATTGCCAATGAGGGTTTTTGAATTTCAAGAGTTGTGTGTGGAGTGTCAGGGTATGTAGTAGTCTGTGTGGGCACTTACATTCATACACCCAATTCCTTTCCCCTTTTGGCTTCCATGCTTTCCTTGGGAAGAGATACCTGAATGCAGCCACGTAGGTAACTTTTCCCTTCAGTGAACTGCTAGCCATTGTTGTCTGCCAGCAGATAACTGTGATTGCTTATCTGTGTCACTGTGTCATCCTCCTGTTCTGCTCTCCCTGGCAGGTAGCAGAGCCACGTGTAACATTCACAAACCATAGCACAAGCCTGGTCACAGTTTCTTGCTGCTATAGGAAAGCACTGAGGTTCACCATGGCCCTTCTGACCCTTGGGAGGGATGTACTAAGACTCACAGCAGCACTATCACTGCTATTAAGCAACTGATACTGCGCCAAAAATAAACAACAGCATCGCCTACAACTACAAAGCTCTAGTCACAGGCCTGCTGCAGTGGCAAGGGCCCAGCAGAAAGCTACTCTTTCTGGGAAGACTGTGCTAATTTGTAAGCCTGCCAGTGCTGCATGTTATCAGAGCTCATCTGCTTTTGCCAGCTAAGTAGCTTACCCGATAAATACACTGTGTCACCTTACAAATATTGCTTCTTTGGTATTATAACTCCTGTGACCTCCCAAATGAATCATTATAAAAGCAGATGAGGCACCAAAAAACTCAAACCAACTCACATTCCATAGGTAACAGTGAGGGGAAGACATTCTTCTCACCAGGCCTGGAAACTGCAGCAGCACCTCCAGGCATTATTTAAAAGTGCTCTCAGTAACATGGTTCTGTCAGAAAGCCTTTACCTAGAAATTGTTCCTGTGCATACTGCCTTTGAGTGTGTCACATGCTGCCCAGCAGATGTGAGTCCTTGTTACATGGGATAAGCAAAAACACTATGTCTTAACACCAAACAGCACAGATAAAATATTTTTCATAAGGTCAAACACTCATACTTTTAAGCTGAATCTACAGTCAAGACAGATTAATTTGTTTACTGCCCTTTTTTTATAGTGTTCATATGGAAGTAAGGGGAAAGGAAGATGGAAAAGTAAAAAAAAAAAAAAGAAGTCTAATCTAAACCATTCTGTTGGCCATAATCCCTTCCCCCCCTCTCCAGCATTTTTCCAAAGAGAACTCTAGCTCCTCTTCCCATGTTTGCTCATTTCACTGGCTCCTCCACCGAGGTCTCATTCCCTGCCCAACATCAATCCTGATACTATGCAGCATGTGCTGGGTGTCTGCAGGGGGTACAACGACCCTGGTACCAGCCAGAACATTACACAGGCACGTTGAGCTAATGGAGGCGGATTGCTGCGCTTCAGTCTCTAACACACATAATGAGATTAGCATTTGAATAGTGCTGATCAAGTTACCAGTAGCTCTGAACCCTGGGTTCATCAGATGCAAATGAATCACTATAAATTTTGCTCCTTTCTTAAGGGTTCTTTATATGCATGGCCAACGCAGAAAGAACTGCAGTGGGTATTAGCCTGGAAGCTGTCTCTCCACCCTGACCAGGAATCTCTGAGTGGGAAAACCATAGGAGCATCTTTCCTTAGGTAATTTTTTTTTAAGAGCAGTTTCTCTCCCACCTCCCTCTTTTTGATACCTCTTTTCTCCCAGGGCCGCAAAGTGATCAGGACATATTCTGGCATAAAGTTTGGAGACAACAACCATCACAATACCTTCATGTAGGTCTTAATTGTACCTGTTCTTAATTACCTGAGTAACTTCCGAAAGTCCTGGCAGCCTCCTTGTGTCAAGAACATATCCTTCCCTGATGGGAGGATGAAGGTGAAATGAGTCTATGCTGTCACCAACTGCACTTATTCAGTATCTCTGAAGCACTTGCAGTATTGTGGAGCATCTTAGTGTTCTTGCCTCAGTCTTCCTGGAGGAAGATACAGTACACATCTCGTTCAGGAAGAATCATCTTTAGTGTACTGCCTTGTTTGATTAAATGTAAACAGCCTAATCCCCTCAATGGACACAGTTATAGAGGAGTCTTCTCCCACATCTGTGCTCTGGAAAGGAAAGGAAAAAAAGCACAGTCAACTTGTAAAACTCTGGCACACACCAAAGCTCCCCTGACACTGCAGTAAGAAAAGAAGTCATGGGAGCTTATCATTCCCAATAACATGGAGTTCTAACATGTTCAAAGCATTTTCTGCAGACTTCAAAGCAGAATAAATGATAGAACCAAATTATCTCAAAGGCAGTCATCTTAGAGTTTTTAAGACAGTACTGCAAACAAGCTTGTTCTTACAGTAGCTCCAGTTGACCATTACATGCAATTGACTCCAGCTGCTTTAACTTCTCTGGGTCTCAAACATCATTAGGGTTTTCATTTTACACAGTACATTTGTTTTGGGGTGAAGGAAAGAGAAATATATGCACATAAGCATTAACTTGAATTAACAAAATATTAGACCTCCTCATCACTTCCCCTGAGAAGAGAAGCCTTCACATTTCATCACTGCACCTGCTCCTCATTAAAAGAAACATGTGAGGAAACATTTGTAGTGTCAATCAGTTCTTTTTCTATAGAGCCTAAATAGGTACTACTAGCCGCAGGCACAGAGCACCAAAATTACTGTGTCCCAGTTGCTTATATAATAAATCTGAATTAAATCAGTAATTAAAGCAGTTCTGACACACTACTTCACCCTGGTGGACCTCCAAACCTCTTTAGAAAACCAGTAGCACTACCTGCTCCATTTTGGTAATGAAAAAAAGAAACTCAGCGCCCCCATTGCTGTGAGACACTCACTGCACAGGCCACAGACAAGACCAATTTTCACATCCGTGGAAAAAGCACGAGTAATTTTTGAATAAAAAAAGCAGGCTGGAGCCCTTCCACAGTGGGAAAGGGCCAGGCCCTCAGCTACACCATGCACAAGACCCACCCCAAAGGGAAAGCCAAAGCATACTACCCTTGCTGCCCCCTCCCCTGCTCCCCAGGCTGTGAGCACTACAGAACAACTCCCTCCTTTGCAGGGCCTTCTGAGCCAGCCTGGCTGGGGGGCCCCTTGAGCAGCTCCAGATTCCCTGGGACACACTGGGAATTCCCTCAACAGAGCTGAAACTCACCCTGGGAAACAAGAGCTGACTCAAGAGGTGCTCAAAAAAAGCACACTACCAAAAGGGCAGATGTCGGTTGCCTCTCCTTGCACACAGACCACCCTACACGGCTCGGCTCGCCGCCACAGCCCAGCTTCCGAGGAGCCCCAGGAGCCCCGCCTGGGCAGTTGGAGCTCTTCTTGCCGGGAAACACCGGCCATTGGAACACCGAAACTCCCCTGGAAACCACACCGAACTGCTTCGATTGGGCGCTCTTAAGGGCAGAGCCCCGCCTCAGGGCCGGACACACCTCAGAGCAGAGCCCCGCCTCTGGGCTGGACACACCTCAGGCCAGACACACCTCAGGGCAGATCCCCGCTTCAGAGCCAGACACACCTCAGGGCTATACTCACCTCACGGGGCCTCGCGGCCTCCGGGCTGGAGTCACCCCAGGGCTGGGTCTCCCTCCCGACACCTTCGCCCGCCGGCGCTGATCCGCCTTCGGAGCTGGATCTTCCCCACCCCTCAGCGCTGGGAGCTCCTAGAGGCGGCGTCCCGTGTTCCCCTCAGCCGTCAGGGACGGGTCTCCCTCATGACACCTCCGCCCTGCAGGCTCTCGGGCTGTGCCGAGACCAAAGGTGCCAGCACATGGAGGTCTTGCTGCTTTCGAAGCGCCGGGGAAGCCTCATCACTGGCACCTGAGAGCCCAAGGCTGCGGGCTTGCTTTCTTGGGCAAAAGGGCTGTCCTTCGTTGGCAGAAGCACCACTCCCAAGGGGTCATTTTTCTACCCTTTTTGGACCAGAATTGAATAGGGATGAAGATTCCTCCCAGACCAAAGGTGCCAGGACATGGAGGTCTTGCTTGCTCCTGGGCACCACACCCTCGGCAGGGCTGTGCCCCTCAGCTTCATCGGGGCTGTGTCCCCTCAGGGCCGTACTCCCTCAGCCCGTGCCCCCTTTAGCCTGTCCCCACTTCAGCCTGTCCCCCTCAGCACCCTCAGCCTGTACCCCCTCAGGGCTGTGCCCCCTCAGCCCGTGCTCCTCAGCTTCGTCGGCTCTGTGCCCCCTCAGCCCCCTCAGTCCCGGCTCTCCCTCACGGCTGAGCCCAGCAGGGCGCGCGCCTGCCCCGCCCGCCCGGGGGCGCCCCAGGGCCCCGTCCTGAGGGCGAGGGGAATGAACCTAAAGAAGGGGGAAAAAGCCTAAAACAGAGGGAGAAAAAACTAAAAGAGGGGTGGAAACGCCCTAAAGAGGGGGCAACACGTGTTTTGAGGAGTCCATTTTAGAATGATAAGCGTGTAGAAAAGGAAAAAATCCCCCAAGGACCCGTGTCCCAGCCCAGAGTAGGGTTCCTTTGTCAGCATAGGGGGAAGCTTTACCTCGGTCCTGCGTTTCAGCTCTTGCACAAAACAATTATGAACAAAAAATGTTATTTAAGATGGACAAGCAGCTGAAGAAGAAGAAATCAGATTTCTCCACTAGAAAGAAAGGTCATAATGTAATGAAATGTGCAGAGTCATGTATATAAACCAAAAACAGCACAGGGCAAAAGATTTGCAACAGACACAAAGTCTAAGGTCTTTTATTACATTTTATAGATTAAATATATCTTCAGTAGAGTCTCTCTTTTAAAACACACAAAAGGAAAAAATACATTCTTCATGTACATATGAAATACTGACCACGTAGCAGGGACCATGTACAGTGCAAAGTATGAACACAGCTACAGAGACATCACCACCTTGGATGATTATCAGGCTTTTTCTATAGTAAAACTGGAACAAGTTAACATTTCTGTTTCCCAAAGATAAATCCATACCCTTCCCTTCCATGGCATTTTGTGGGATTGTGCAGGAAAGGGTTTTAAGTTTTAAAGGTACTATAAAATCCTTGCATTGCATTAAAAGTTACCAAACTCCTCAAGCTTTGCCTCTTTCACACATTCATAATCATAGTACAATTTTTATTGTGATTGCAACCCAACTCCAAAAATCCAAGGAAAACCAGAAATATATATATATATATATAAGCTGGTACAGAGGAGGGAATGGATCAGACTGATTGTTGCATTGCCCAGGGAAGATGCACCCACATGTAAACACACACACACACAGAGGATGGCAGAGAGTGAGGTGTGACAGCATCTTCTATTTATCACAAGTCTGGAGTGGGGGCACAGGGTTACACATTTCACTTTGGCAGTGAATCTGTAGTGTCTCAGTACGGGATGTCATTCTGGTAGTACTGGATCATGTCGTATGTCCTACTCCTAGAGGAAAAGTAAAGCCAGAGTTAAGTAAAAGTTTAAAAAAACACTCCACCCATTGTCACAGGAACATTAATCAGGATCCCACAGAAACAAAACATGGGTGAAGGAAATCAGCTGCTAATCAAGACTAGCCCTCCATGCTTTGAAGGCATTATAAAGGCCCAGTTACTGTTATGGACAGCACAAAACATCCTGCTCTTGTTTAAATGAGGAAATTTATAATGAATGAAGCAAGATCATCAAGGCTACATGGAGACAGGATTATGTAGAAATCAAAGGCACCTTAATGAAGAAGAACGTTAATATTGAAAATAAAAGTGCAGGGGAAATAACAGCATTAATAGCAGCATCTCTGGTGACTGAGCAAACAAATCTCAGTTTGTTAGAGATTAACTCAATTATCCATGGGCAGAGCTTATTCAGGTCACAGACTAACCATGCCACAGGTAGAGAAGCTCAAGCTTGTCAGAACTAGATTGGCTCTGGGCATTCACACTGCAGTGTCACTGCCTTCAAACCCCCCAGTATTAATCTAAGATTTTGAGCAGGTGCACCAGCAAGCACTGAAACATCCAATTCAGTTCTAGTGGGGCTGTATCTGAGCCAGTGAGTAGTCTTGAGCAGACCCCATGTGGAACTACACAGAGTTTGCATTAAACTCTCCAATATATCCCACAAAGTTCTATTACCTGGGATAATAAAACATGCACTTAAGATGTTTAACTATTACGTTTACTCTTTAGACTAACCAGCCTTGCTATTTGATCAGCCTTGGCTTAATCCTTCCTTCCTAGTGTAAAAGGGAGGAAATGCAACACATTCAGAAGCAAAGCTGCTGTATTGCACTATCTTAATATCAACTACTCATAAGTGCTTGGTATCTGACTAATAAAACTATTTTTCAGCTCTGCTCACAGCCTGGTGACCTTCCTTTAGCCACAGGGGTAAGATATGCATAGATGCCAAACCTGTTGCTGAGGAAACAATTCTGGATGATCTTGATGATGAAAGTTGCAGCCTCCCGTTCAGTCATGTTGGGGCTGAACCTGTGTCTGTATGCAGAAAATCACAAAAGGCAAGAGAAAATTAGTGAGGTTTCCTTTGAGTACAAATGTGCCTTTGCAAATGCTCAGCCAGGTGTGATTTCACTTGCTAGAAGTACCTACTTCTTCTGAGACCACCTAGTACAAATTATGTAACATTTTAATAAGCACTGACTGTTTGTCTTATAGTGAAGACTATGAGGCTGTGAAATTGTCATCAGCCTAATGGTGACTCCAGGAACAGCCACTCCCTCTTTCTAGGCAGCTGCTGCTTTTAAAATATGTTTGTACCTAGTACTGCCCTTGAGTTGCAGCCCATCATGAATCTGTGCTTATCTTTAGGAAACTGCAGGAAGCTGAAAATCAAATGTCAGGATAACTCTTCTCACTCTGGAGTTAACTGTGAAGGCATAAACCTGAAGGGCTGTTTAAAGTGTCACATCAGAAATTGTATTTGCCTAAGCTGTTCTATGTTACCTCACAGTCCCATTCACCACTGCTTATCTGCAGAAAAAATTTTAAGGTGCTGTTACTCAGACTCTGACACCACCTCAGAGGATACAAAACTCTGCAACACATCTCTCAGTTAAAGCAGATCTTTCCTTTACAGTTTTATTTTGCTAGTCCAACAAACTTAAAGATAACCCAGGTACTTGCACAGTCACTGAACAGCTTGAACTTAATTCTACAAAAAGGCTTCTGGAATTTCTACCTTCCAAGATAACCAACAGACAAAAGTTCCTATTTTTACAACTGTAGGATATTATAGATATTTGAGTAGCATGACACCTATATTCACTGCACAAGCTGTGGCAATATACATTCTGTGAAGAACATATGAACACATTTTCCAGTTCATACATATGCTGACTTACTTCAACAGCTTGATTGTCTGCCCTCGGAAACAGGGCAACCCTGTATCCAACATCAGGGTAACCAGTGAGACCACAGCATCCATGTAAGGCCTGGAGAAAGAGGGGACAAAAAGGTTACAGCACTCAAACTTCTGCAGCCTTAGCAGGTAAAGCAGGTAAGCTGAGGAGTTCAACAAGCAGGATCACACCTTTTTCAGTAATTAAATCAAAATGCATAATCCTCTTGCATTTGCTGGTGAAGCTACACCATTGCTTGCAATCTGCCACCCTAATTAAATTTCACTCCTTTATGTTGGACTACCAGATACTCAGAATGCTGCAACATGCAATCTCAAGGATTATACAAAGTAATGCTTTAGCAAACAACATTTCTTTGGTACCAGGAAGGTCAATCACTGCACCAAAACAGTACAAAAGGCTGAAACCAGCAACACCACAGGAACATATGATTTATTCCTAATTACTTAATGTAATTCTTTGCTACATCGGCCCAGTTTCCCTTCTCCTTTCTATCCTCCTACTCAGAACACTTACTATCTACCAAGTTCTTATTCTACTTGTGTGACATATTTGCATTGACACAAAACTTTGTCCAGATTGCTCCCCCTCAAGGAACCAAACCGATCTTGATCCCAAGCCAGCCCCTTCTGGGGCTACTAGCTGAAGAAACTTCAATTCTGTAAGACAGTATCAATAACACTTTAAACTCATGGCAGAAAGAGTTTTTATTTAGACTATTGTACTGTCCTCCCACCTACATGCAACAGTGCACTAAATTGTGTGAGGAAATGTGTGTAACATCACATCTATAAACTAAATATATAAAATTTTCAATTATAACATAAGGACAGAAAAAATATCACAGAGATAAACAGTAAAACAGTAGAATTATTACACTGTTTCAAAGTTTGCATGATGTATCAGGACAGTCCAACAGGCTCAGACCCCCTACAGATAAAGGTTTATCTTCTCATCTTGTGTGGGGCATGCAAGCACTTCCACTTTTGAACAATTACGAATACTTTACCTGACTGCCAGATAGCCTCTGACACACATCTCCATAAACCATTTGAATGGAGTTGCCTCCATTTTTCCTCCCATTATCATCACCATCTCATCAGTCAGCTTAATGTCAGGCTCCCAGCCCAGGTTTCCACCAGGTGAGCTTTCAAACATGAATCCAAAATCTGTGCACAAAAGATAAACTGCCTCATAAACTTCATTGGTTAACTGTGTGCTGTCAAAACTGACAGAAGAAAGGAGAGGTGGATTTCATGTATTAATACAAACATTTTAATGGGAAAAAAGCTTTGGTGAAATGCAGGAACACCAACAAAAGCATCATCATCATGACACTGGACTAGATGTAAGAATGGTGATATCAAATATACTTGTCAAGTGTAGTTTATACCCACACAATGATGAAAGGAACCCAAAGGCACATTTCTATAATTACACACATATTTATACATACACACATGCATATACATAAGTATGTATACATGTGTAATCCATACATATGTGCATATACTTCTCTGACTTAACTTTGTAAAGCTAAATTTAAATAGAAGCAGCTAACACAAATGTACCACACTGAACAGTCATGAAAATAATCCCAGGTGTTTCCCAATTGTGAAATCAGTATAAAGACTGATCTCCAAAGGGAAATGCCTTATTGTCTTTTGTCAGAATACTTAGCAGAAAGGTAAAGACTGAAATTCAGATGTGCATATGACTGACCAATATGAATGATGTGTCCCTTTTTGTCCAGCATGATGTTGCCATTATGCCTGTCTTTAATCTGGAGCAGAAACAGGAGCAGACTATAGGCAGCCATACTGCGGATGAAATTATAGCGAGCCTGTACAAACAAATCACAACAACAGAGGGAATTTAATAACTCTCCATCAGGAGATGATACAGATGAATGAAGTTTTAATTTGTAGAAATGTTCAATGATATTCTCCATGCATCTACAGCTGCAATAACTTCTTTAGTTAACTCACTCATGCCTAAAAATGGATTATCAGCATCAGAAACCAGACACAGCATTATGGTAGTCATTATCCAATTATTTGTCATTACTTCCTATAGCTAGACTGTTCCTCAGTTGAGATTTTGCTGTGCTTACCTTCTGGAATGCAAGGGTAGATTCATCTCCATATTGCCTTGTAAAGTAATCATACATCCCAAAGTCTGTCTGCCTGCCCAGCTGGTCACGGGATGTGCAGTCGGGAATGCACTCAATAACACCACACTGGAGGGGAAGAGGAGAAACAGGTCTGCAAAGCATGCCCCCAAAATATATTTTGTTTATGGCTCTTGGCAGTCATACAGGTCCTCTGAGAAACGTGGGGAAGCCTATAGATCACTGAATACAGAATTTCTAGTTTATTCATAAAAATAAGTATATCCATTATTGTAGGATTTCCATGCAACGTGAGCTCTGTGACTTGCCACTGACTTGCACAATGTAGATCCAAAAAATCAAACAACAAACATGAATAATCACAGGCAGCCAAATTTCAGAGCCAAAAGCTTTAGAAGAGCAGGAAGCAGGAGAAGAAAGACTTTTTACTGCTGGTACTGCAAATATTTGGCATAAACAATGTGGGCAGTACTTCCATGCAGTATGGAATTTGTATGTGGGCTGGAAGAAAAAGTCTTTTTTAATTAGGAACTATTTTCTACAGCACTACACTTAATTGCCCACTTACCCCAGGAGCTGTGGCCACCACTCTGTATGGAAACACAAAAAGATCCAGGCCCACCAGCTGAAAGATGTTCTTGAAGAGATCGATGATTTGCAAAGCTAACATGTCCTGTTATACAAGAGAAAAATTGCACAAGCATTACAGGGGTTATGGATCATAAACTGGATTACAAGAATGCTCTGAAGAACTCTGAAGAGTACATTAAGCTACCCCAGCAGGTCTGCAGATGTGTGCTTGTGCATGCACTGGGGCTCTGGAGGAAATCAAAAAGGGAACTGATAAATGTTGTTTAGGTGGGCAGCAAACTGATGATTTAACTGACTTAAAAACAGACTTTCCATCACCCTTTGACAAGAGGGCAACTGATAACTCCAGAGATAACAACCAACATTCCCTCTTAATCAAAACCAATCACATTTCAATGTAGAAGATCCCACCTTGGGAACTACTGCTATGTTACCAATAGCAAATATTGAAAAATAAACTCTGAAAAACAAATTAAGACATGGTAAACTGTCTTGAAATAATGGCCTTTATTTCCAGACCAGAATTTCTTTAAAGGTACAATACACTTCTCTCCCTCAGTCCATAACTAGTGGATATTCTTGAAATGCCAAAGAAAAATATTTCTATACTAAGCTAACTTTCTTCTTGCACATTGTCACCTACAAATCTGATTTCTGTAGTGCAAACAGCTTTGTACCTGTCTGCAGTCATCGCCCACTTTGAAGATCGCAGCCTGCCAACAGATTTTCTTGCTGTCCACCTTTTCTTCTGCACTTTCATCGATGGAATCGGAACGACAACGCAGACCTGCAACAAGAGCACAAAGCAAAGCCCAGGCATGGACTTTCATTAGTAACGTTTTTTAACATGACAAGCTCTCTGCACTCAAACCCACAACATTTCATTGCAGGTGCACTACACATATTTCTGCCTTGCAAGGTGAGTACCATAAGACAGTTCCCTCTGTGTACCAGAGCATCTTACACTAGTGTTCAGGATTTGCCTGATAAAAGCCTGCAGTGCAGAGCATCTCACAGAATGTATTATGAAAAAAACCTATCAAACCCTGGCATTTGTTAGGGTCTAAAAACCAGGAAAAGGCCATCAATTCCTATTTTAGTCTAAAGTAACTGTTGAAATTCAAGATCCCTATGTGGCTTGCTTCCTTGATTTAAATTTTCAGAATTTGCATTTCTCTTCCTTTGATCCACTTTCACTTCTAAGCTGAAGCACTGCAGATAAATATCAACACAGAAATAATTTTACTAGAGTAGTTCAGGTCAATAAATGCAGACCATGTTAAAGGAATTGCTGGCTCTTAATTAGTGTGTCAGTGATTAAGATGCAGTTACTAACCTTCTTTTTCAAGCTCACTAACTCCACATCGTTTCACTTTAAATTTGGCCAGATAGGGTGCTTTTGCTGCACTAAATTATAATAAAAACAAAGATGATGATGAGTACAAGTTAGTCAAGCAAGAATTTATATAGAAAAATACCTGAATATCATGAATTAACTTTAATATGAATATAACAAGAGCATGGTACCTCTGCATAGGAGTTCCTGATTTGTAATCAATGTCCAGAACAATAGCTTCAGGATTGCTGGGCAAGTAACAGCCTGCAAAACAGAGCAGAGAGCTGAGAACAAATGCACCACCTGGTAAGGCTGTGCAAGCTGGAGAGTAACTGATGGCAGTGTCAGTAATTTCAGTGCATAGTTTTTAAGTAAATAAAATGTTAGAGAGCAACTGGAGATTGCAGTCTGTGAGCCATCAAGGATGCAGGACCTTTGCATTAATGTGTAATTGCCAGAAACTAATGAAATACAGTCCTGAGCTGATACTGCAGAATCTGTGCCACAGAAATGTGCAGAGAAGACTTCTCTCACAACAGACCATAACAAGATGTGGCAGCATGTCCCAGTGCACTGGGGAGCACCTGAAGCCACCAACACATATGAGACCTGTGAGACAGAGATCAGGAAAAACTTTTATCAAACTCCCTTCTAAAGAGAAGATTCAGACTGGGAAAACTTGTTTCATATTTGAAAGGACCTTCAGATAGTGACATTTCATGGGAATGCCTGATAGGAGAAGGAGAAGAATGAAAGGAACTGGGCATGATTCATTCTTGAGACTGCAAAACTTTTCAAAAATGCCTCATCCTCTTAAAACAAAAGGTGGTATAAAGAAGTTTATTTATCCTTCCTCTTCAGACAGACATTTCTAATTTTATCCATGATATGCATTACCTTACTTGATTTGGGGCAATTTTTGAAGCACCATATTGAAATTCTTGGATGAGTAAAAATATTTGGGTTTTCTCCTACTGAGAAACAACGAAACTACAACAGAACAGCCTTCAGCACCAAAACTGAGAGCTGCCATTTGCAGAGATTTCAAGATTTGCTTGCAGAAAATACAGTACTCATGTTGAATGCAAAACCCCACGATTTTATATGATTAAATAACTTCTTACCAGGCTGTACTTTCACCTCAGACAGAGCACTCAAACAAGCTTTTTTTCTCTCATCTCCTTTAGGGAATGGCCTAGAAAGATGAATGAGATGAATGATCTTTTATTTATCTGCATACTATATATTACTCTATGTACTAGTCTCAAATTTGTTCCAAACTTCCACAAACTTCACTAAAAATGATCTTTCCTGTAATGACAAAAGATCTCTTACTGCCCCACTTTAGAGAAATTACAGGCTCAATACCTGCCCAGAACAATTCTGTCTGAATGATGGTTACAGTTTTTATTTTGTCCATTTAACACTGATCTGACACACAGGTTCTTGACAAACAGCATAACAGATGTGAGTGAAATACATGAAGGCTCTTCCTTATACAGATATTTGAGCACAATTACACCTTTGTAAGCCCCACTACAGTTATGCCAACAAAACTTTCCCTTGTGGAAATTACTCTGGAATAAGAAGGCTGAAAAGTACTAGTTACGTTCCAGTTTTAAGCAGTACAGCAGATTACTGAAGCAGCAACAATTAAATCATCAGAGATTATTCATTTCTTTCACCTACAAAGCAAACAGAATCCTCTCTATGTTGTCCTTACACTGAGGTGCACAAAAATAAGATTCATTCTAAGGCTGGGGTGCAAAATGCAATGCTTGCAAAGCACTGATATTATCAGCTGCTTAAACATGACTTCATACTTAAAAATGCTTGGTTTAACTCTAAATATCAATACATTCAGATTCTAACCCCCTCTCCTTGTAACTCATCCCACTGGGTGAAAACATCTTAATATGCACAAAGACAGTACCTAATATCTCATTGTTTCTGTCATGTAAGTCTCCTTTAACCTGATGACCTTATTGTGGTGGTTTGCAAAGTTTCATTTGAAAAGAGGTACGTTCCAGAAAATTCATTTTACACTACTTTCAAATACTTTCATACACCAGAGGATGTTTCAAAAATAAGCAGTGAAGCCACATTTACAGACTCAGAGCTCATGTGCTGAGCTGCTGCCCACTGACAGGCTTTATCAAAGTTAAATTATGTTCCTAATTGCAAAATTTACAGTCAAGAGTGGGAATCTCTATGAGCAGGACTTTGAGTTCTAAGAGATCAACAGTCCAATGTGTATGACATCAAATTTTCCTCCATAAGCACAATCTAGAAATGAAGAAAAAAGACTTTCATATACAATGAGAACAATCATTTTGGTATTACACTGCACAGTGAAATCTCTTTGAGAAGAGGAAATGACAACTGCATGAAGTTGTAGCTGTTTCAGACAGGTTGCTCAAGACATGAGCACTGAGATCACAGCAGATATGAATTATCCCTGAAAGTCAAGCTAAAATGAGCCTTTGTACCCTACAACTTTTCAGTTACATTTAAGACCAGGAAAAAAAAAATCCCTTATCATATAAATAATTCTTTTGTTCCTGAAAACACTATCTCAGTACCCTTCAAAGCCTCTTAATTAGGACACTGGCAATGAACCCCAAAAGAACACAATTTCTGAAGTAAACACTTACTTGATAATGGCTGAAACATTGGTTATTTTATTGAAGAAATCAAATTCCCGCTGGTAGAACTCCTTGGCTGGGCCAGACAATGAGCCTGTTATCTCCTCTACCAGCTGCTCCAGAAGTTCCCCAATGTCAGCTGCATGTGAGAAAAGGAAGTATCTGTGTCAGAAGTCTATTTCAGAGAGTAAAATGATATGTGTGGTGAAAAAAAACCACCTTTGGACAGTGTTCACAGAAAGGTATCAATGCAAACAGCCCTGTCTCCTTTGAGACACTCTGTCAGGCACCGGTGCAGAACAGGCCCTACCTCTACCAGTGAAAGAGAACTTCCAGCTAAAAGGGTTATTCCTGCCAAGAGAGGCAGGAAGGAGATTTAGGCTGAACTAAGACAAGGAAAGGAGTCAAGTCAGATTATACTTTCAAGCACTCACGATCTTTTTGATGTCCTTCTTCATCCAGGTAGATGTTAGTTTTCATGTTCCAGATGAACTGGTGAGCCAGGAGCTGGGATTTGGCAGCTGCCCACAGGATGTATTCTCTAACATAACCCATCTGCAACCACATCCAGCCCAGTGAGGATCAAAGGTCATCACAACTCCAGCAGACTCAATATGACTGCTTCTAAGAGCTACTCTTAGAAAACCCAGAAAATATGACATGGATAGAGAAATGACCTTTGTACTCCTATTCAAGACCTTTGAAGAATGACAGTGTATTTTAAAAGGGAGTGAACCTAAACTGTTTTCAGCTTTATGACTGACCTACTCCATTACTCTAACCAACCTCCTTCCCACCTCTGTGCCATTTTCCATCTGTTCTCTTTGGATTTCCAACCACTGAGCTTAGGGCAAAGCACAGCACAAAGCACAGTGTAACAGACACTGGTCTTGCCTGGCATCACTATGTGCCCCTGGAACACCAGAAACCTACACACTGTCACATGGACTGCACAGTTTGGTGGCAAGAACTCCATGTGATGGCACAGTTCCAACAAAATTCTAGAATATAAGAACAAACTTAAAACTTGAAGGGTACAAGGGAATCCTATTCCTTCCAGCAGTTGCATTCCCTTTCCTCTATTTTCAACTACTTTTGCACTCTGTGAAGTTTTCCATGCTTGACTGGTATTGACAAGTCTGATGTTCTTGCTCTGCATTGTAGAGGACACTCACCTATGCCAAGTTCTCAAAGAATAACTATACACAGTCACATATACTATGAACTGGGGATGTCCTCCCCTGAAAATAATGCACTGACCAGAGTTCACATGCCTTGCTGGCAGATAAAGATCTCACATTAATGAACTCTGAACTTGGTCGTCAAGCTTTACTTCTGCTTTCTCCAAGATGAAGCTAAGGTGCCATTTCAGACTCATGATGGAGCACAAGACACCCCTAGACGTCTTCTCTGGTTAACTCCCCAGCAAAATTAAGGATAATTATTTAATTTCATTACTGGTTGTCTCATGCAGACCTTCAAAAGCTTTATTCAGACAGAGTCCTCACGTGGGGCTTCCTATAACAAAATTTCTTTCCTGACAGATGAGCCTCTGGTTTCTCAAGTTTACTTGCTCATAAAAGACCTGTATCCAGAGCAAGCCAGGCCCTGGAGACAGTAACTTTTCTATGTATTACATTTAGGATAATAATAAGCAGCATTAGCTTAAGCTTAAATTTTGTCTTATTTGCTGCCTTAAAAATCTGTTTTGTTCATATGCAGTTGTCTCATTTCCTCACCTTGTCATACCGAAGTGCTTGCACAATCTGTGGAATGTAGAATAAAATGGCATCCTGAAAGAGAAGAGATGGCAGGGTTTTACTGCTTTGTTTCAGTAGTTGGAAGGGTAGATGGGCTGCATGCACAGAGAAAAAGCTCCCTTTAGTTAGGTGATAAAATCTTTACTTTGAACTATATATATGCCATCTCCTCAAATCAAGGTATTATTCTGTCCAGCTACTCACTTCCAAAATATCATTAATAATCATGTACTTCACAGTCCTAATACAAGTCTGACAAGTGCTAAAAAAACAGCTTTCTGCTGCTTTAAAAAAAGCAAACACCTTTCCACAGAGAGGATATTCAAAAGAACAATTTAAGGAGGGCAGTCTGAAGAATTCAGCTTAGTGTGACCTATGACAAAAAAATTGCAAGTGCATGAGTCAGTCTCACATGGGACAATCAATCCCAACTCTTCATCCCACCCTGTGCACACTCTGCAATGTGCTGTGCCCATTCAGCACACGTCTCTCCATGGCATTAAAACGAAGTCCATGGCCACAGTGACTGAGGCCACGCCCCTGGAGCCTTGAGGCTCTTTTGGAACTGGTCTTACCGGAGGAAAGGACCGCAGCACTTTAACCCCATACTGAGCTGTCAGAGGGTGAGGTGGGTACATGCTCGAGAAGTAGGAAAGGCCAGTTGGTGGATCTGTTGGTGCCCAGCACAGGACATGGCTGAGCTCAGGTGCATCAGCATCAATGGTATGCCAGGTAACCAGGTACTGGAAAAGCAGGTCAGGCATGTCAGTTTATCACACTCACTAATGTCTGGGTCATGCACATCAGACAGTAACTAACCATACACCTTCCTCTGGCAGAAGAAGTGAAACATGGTGCATTTCCTTTTACATAACCACAGCTATTTTATCTGAAGCACTTTCTCCAAAGAAATCTAACTGCTGAAATCACCTCACCTCTCAGAACACTGGATGAAGTTAGTGAGGTCAAGTTACTAAAAGCACAGTCTAGCTTGTGCTAGATTGTTCTGACACAGGGAGAAAGAAGAAAGAATAAGCCTTTTTGAAAGGATCAAAGAAGGTTCAATTTTCCTGTCATCTATTTTACAGGTGATGTACAGAAGGCAGCTCTGACAAGACTGTCCTTCACATGACTTGAGTGCCTCACTGCAGATCAGCATCAAGAGTCTCTTCCATTGCACCAGGCTTGGCTCCTTGACACACAGAACAATTTAAGCTTGAAATAATGTCAGCAGCAGCACTCTCTTGTCATGCAAAAGGCACAGAAATGGTGGTTGTACTGAAGTGATGAGTTTTGAGACATTTTGTGTTGGTGAGAATGTACCATTAGCTCACTAGCTACCTACTCTTATTGTTGAGATTCTGGCCTCAGCACCCTATTTCCACAGCTGATCTGTCATTCTCTTTTACAGACTTATGGTTAGCAGTGGAACATACACTGTGTTAAGTCAAAGCTGTATTTCCCAACACATCTGAATGAAATGGGCCGACTTGGGGCCCTGTAAGAGTGTACCTTTATTGCTTCAGGAATGTCACTGACAGCTCCTGGGTCCAACCGAACCAGCCGGGTCACTTCTGTTCCAATAGCTTCAGTGTTCTTAAATCTAAGTACAGCCAGGAATGCATAATATTATTAGAAAATTTTGATGGCCTCTTCTATTTATGAGGAGGACACCAAAAGGCAGAAAATTATATGCTTAATAAACAAATAGTCCAACTATGAAATAATGCACACCGAGGGACGAATATGCTGTTGAAACAGGATTCTGAAACAACTGGTCATCTAGTTCTTTTGTATAAACCAGTAGTATATCAGCCCACTTCACTACCAGATTCTTGGCTCAAGCATACTGTCTTGGATGCTACAAAAAACAGTGGGCAGAACTGTACTTGGCAAAACTATCACTGTTGTAAGGGGGAAGGAATTTCCTTGTCCATCTGGAGCCAACTACGCTAGTTCTGCTATAATACTTTCTAAAGTGAAAACCAATATACAGCTAAAACACTGTATTCCAAGATACTTCTAGCACTGTTTAAATGCTATACTTGCTAATGGGCTGACTGCTGCTAAAAACCAAACCTGATTTCTTCTGAACCAAACACCATCTAAGTGTTGGCAAAGAGCGGGTGGTAGGAAAGGAAGTTGGACTTCTTCAGTGACTGAGCCAAATGGGTCTATTAAGTAATCTAGTTCTTTACAGAGGTATCAGCCAGCTGTGACAGTATGCATGGGATTATAAACAGAAGTGCCATTAGTACTTACTGTAAGTACTCACTCAACTTCTAAGACAGCAGTAATTGCATCAATTGTTTCTTTTGAAATATCTCACCTGGTAGGCAGCTGTACAGCAAGATAAGGAGATATGCTCCAAGCCAGATTCACGTTATCCTTCCACTGCTTCTCACTAAGGCTGATATATTTAGATCTCCAGTTTGCTACACTGCTCTCTCCAGTTTGATCCAACTCCAGCTCGGGTGAAGACAGTGGATTGTACCATGTGATTAAGCGTTCAATCTCAGTAGCCTGAGGGAAACAGGAAAAGCAGTAAAAGTGTATTTTCTGCATGAAGAAAAACACTCTCAATTTCATTCTTTAGTTTATGTATCCTGCAACAACAGGATCTCAGAAATCCATGCCGTTTCCCCATCCTTCTGATACTCACCAGCAGCGAGAGCAGTAATGTTCTTCGCTTCATGTAGTACTTGTGCAGCTGTGTACCCCTGTTAGTCTTCTTAGACATTCCTTGAGAAAAGGATAACAGTGTTTTCAGTGGCTTTGTTCAGTATGTTAAATGGTGCTTTCAAACTGTTCACACATGGCAACATTAACACAGAAGAACTGAATAACCACAGGACACCTGTAATTTAGACGACAGTGACTGCAGAAAAGTCAGCACTACAGCTACTCACTGTACAGTTGTTCTCTCAATATATGGAGTACAAAAGCCTAGGAGGATATAAATTTAGCCAGTAGTGCATTCACTTTAGAAACATGACTAAAAGGAAAGAGCATGTAGTTTTACAACTGTGCAAACACACCGGACACAATCTAATGTCACCCTGCAGTCCTGAAAAAGTACTAGGGGCATGTTCCCACACAGCAAGAAATTTCCTTACAGGACTTCAATACATCTTCATCTCCAGTTTTGTTTGTTCTGCACTACAAAATTGAACATTCTAACAAAAAACTCAGGTGATTTCAGAACTCTGCTGCTTGCTACCAGTGAGACTTTTTCCAACCCCTTTACCAGTTTGGCACTGGTAATCAAACATGCTGCCAGAGAAACATAAGCCCAAGGTTAAACACTGACTTTAAGCAACATCTGACTATAAGCTATGTTGTAAAATTAGCTGCAATGAGCTGGTTACAACAAAAAAAGATACCTGATTTTTTAGATATGGTTGACATGCCACTGGACAAAGGGTAAGTATTTATCCATCCCTGTGTTGCCTGTTGCCGAGATCCAACATTGATATCCAGGCTGCTCCTGGTGTCTTGATTATCTAAGAACAGAGCACAGATCTGATGCAGAACCCAATCAAAGAAACAAGAGGCTTTTGAAAGAGCACATAAAGGAACTCACCAGGTGGCACAAGTTGGCTGGCAGTCAGATACTTCTTGTCTGAGAACATCGCTGTCCAAAACTTAATCAAGATGCTGATGTCCTCACGAAGCCTCTTCTCTGCTTGTGTAGGGAACTTTGAAGGACAACTTGAAGAAATCGCACAAATAATGTGATGTTGAGTGCGTTGGAAAAAAACAGCCAAAAATCCTCACAAATCCAATCAAGTTATACTTTTTATTCTGACCAAAGTCTAGAAGGATGAGACCACACATGTTTTATCCGCATGGCTTTATTATGTCTGATTGAAGAGCACAAGCTTCCAATTATAACTGAAAATTAAGACAGTGGTCTGTCAGCACCCTGGATTCATCTGAAAGTTAATACTAGGACTGACTGACCTCACATTCAGACATTCCTACCAATTATCTTCTGTTGTGCTTGTGTCAAATGTTGAAATCATCAGATTAAGTGGGTATATTTTCAAAACAGTGAAATTGTATTTCAGCCACACACAGTCTAACAGCAATTCTTTAAGTCTTATAAACCCAGATACAGTTTTGAGCATCAAATAAACTCCAAAATAAAGGGAGAAAAAAAAAAGAACAGAAGCATTCCTGAAGATACTTCTTAATAACACATAAAACCGGAAGATAATACCTAAGCCTCTTTGAGATATTTTATGAACTATAAAAAAGCACAAGAAAAGGTTCTGTTAAAGTGGGCAAAAAAGGAAAGGAAGAAGTTAAATCACTAGAGAAGAATGAAAGCTGCTGCTTTGAAGTATCACTGAAGGTTCAGGAAAAACACAAACAATTTCAGGGAGTAAGTGCAAATTAAAAAAGTACCTGAAATAATCAAAGGCAGTTGAATAAATCTTTTCTCTCAAAACATTTCGAATAGTTGCATTTGGAACCACATCAGCATGGAGCAAAGACAAACCCAGAGTCAGCAACCTAATGAGCAGAACAGAGAATGAAAATTTTGGCACTCCCAAAACGGTGACCAGTGCAACACCATGCAAACCAGAGCCACAGCTGTAGCTGCAGCCTGAGAAGTGTCAGTTTCAGAGCTCCTGGCAAACTGTTCACATTATCATCAGAGTATTCCTAAAGCTGTGATTACTGAAGCATAGAAAGTAAAAGCAGTCAAGTCGCAGAAAGTGAAAATAATTGATGGAGCGAAATTATCTCCAACTGATACACTGACTAGATATGTGATGTGGGCAATTCATTATATGAAATTATCCAAAGAAGTTTCCTGAATCACCAAAAAATTACTTTTACGCTAAAGTTAGCTAATTCCACTTTTGAAACAGAGCTTACACTCTACATCACTGCAGGCTTTTAAAGCAATTTTCATCACCTGAAGCCAAGGGTATGTTGTACACTCAGTGTTCAGTTCTTTTCTTCCATCTCCCCGTAACCTTATTTCTAACTTTATTTCTTCTCCCTATAATCTTACTTCTTATTTCTGTGGTTCCACCAGGGGAAAGCCCCAAACTACTCACTTAAATCGGGGTCCAATGGCTGCCACGTGCCGGTTCAAACTGCCCTTGGCCCCTCCGATGTTGAGCGACAGAGAGCGCTGGAGCAGGCTGGAGAAGATCTCGATTTGGTCAGAACTGCAGTATTTGGCTATTTCAAATCTCTGCACCAAAAACTGAAAGAGAGAGACAGACATACCATGCCTCTTTTGACCTTTTTCCACTTCAAGTCCCACTCCCAGTCTTTTCTACTTCAAACACCTTTCTCCCCCTCAATTATCATGCTCATCTCAACATGTCTCCTGACTTAAGAGACAGGACTACCACCATGACTACGCTCCCTTCGTAAATGATGAGAGCAGAGTAGGTGAAACAGTGTCACTGCAATGCTGCCACAGGTGGGATGTTGCAGAACAAATACACACCTCTATCCAGATGTAATGTGGAGTGACCTCTGGCGGGCAGGGCCTTGGCTGGCTCTCCTCTGAGGCTGCTAATGGATCTGCTTCTTTCTGCTCTGCAGAAAACAGGCCAATCTTCTGCTCCACTGTCATTTGCCAGGCTCCTGCCATCTCCCGCATGAACTGCAAAAGGAAGGTAACAGTCCTTGTTGTTCAAAGAGCATCTTCTCATATGGAAAGCACAACCTTTCTCTGTAGCACACACACCCATCTACTGCATCAACTAAAATTCACTTCAGTGTTAATGGAGAGGCAGAGCCCGGTCTGTACATCCCACCTGAAATAAATGTTTCCTTCATATCCTAAATTACAAAAGGAAGAGAGGCTCCCCCAGAATTTCAGCCAGTAACATAAGCCTGAGGACACTGTATTCAGCTGAGGAGACTGAACTGTCAGAACAGCCAGTGCTGTCCATTCTGTGGCTCCACTTAAGGTTGTTGCCTCCAAGACCAGGCCAGCAGAGCTGGCCATGCCAGGTTCAGAGCCTCATGACAGGTTCCCACGTACTGCAGGACACAGTTTGGCCCATAAGCACATACTGCTGATGAAGTGCCCAACATATAGATGGCACATAATTCAGTTTTGTTGATCCTGCTCTCAGGAACATCCTCTGGTAGTAAGGAGGCCAGGCAACCAAGGGGACTCAGCTGTTCTCCTAAACAAGATAGAAGGATGCTTCCCAGAAGTCTACAAGAAAAAACGAAATTGATGCTGAAGAAGTTAACCGCTGAAATGTGTGTGTAAACTCACCTAAATAAACTCAGATGGATGATTATCTCCAGCAAGTAAACTCTTGGTAACCACCAGGTGCAGCAATTACCAGAGGCCGCTTTCTCAGCTGTGTGGGGACTGTCCCTGCACAATGCTGAGTTGCTGTATTACTATTTCATTAATCTCTATCTCACAGAATACAACTGGTGTGGCCTGTTACATGACTAGGACATGTGCAAGCCTATTTTTTTATGCCAGGGTGCAACACCAGATACCGGAGGTTCTGGTTAATGAGAAGGGACACTGTTTTCTCTTGGATTTAAAACACCCTTCTGTAGATTGTGATAGTCTATAACCAACTCATGAACAGCTCAGGCAACTCATCAGCAAAGTAAATTCTACAGCTTTCTTCTGCTGTAGCATTCATGCTGCTGAGAAAGATCTGTTTCCCACAGTCCACTTTATGAGGGTGCTCAGGATTCCAACAATACATGAACAGAGATTTCTTGGCAGGCTAAAGTGATTAACAATGCATTCATCATCCTTACTTGACACAGATTCATAGTATCTGTGAATCTCTCAAAATTTTCTCTCTTCCCCCTTGCAGGGGCAGAGAAAGAGTTGTTAAATTGCTTCATACCGGCACTTCTATTCCATTCTTGGCAGCAAGTAGCCACTCCCAGCAAGCAATTGCTGTTTCCATGCCATGCTCATTGAACATTCGCAGGGGTCCCCAACACAGATGATGAAGGAGCTGTGGATCGCAGTCTGAAAACAAACATTCATCCATATTTATCCAGCAGAATAACTGCTTTTCACATCAGCATGAAATTGGTGTGCACAGTACATAATAATCAGTTCCTAATAAATAGCTTCTAGTTTAAGAAGGCTTTTCCCCAATATAAGCCTAATTGAAAAACTCAAGACACAGTTTAGCTTCAAGTTGATGTGTACTGGGTTGGTGCATGGATAGCTTCTGTAGTTTATTACTCCTGGCATTCACTGCCAGGAAGCAGAATTCCATTTGGTTTTCATTACCTTTGCTGCTTATTAGCAGTGCAGTCAATTTAAACATGGCCTGGGTGTAGAATTCAGTATTGCCTGATTCAAGAGCAACATTCAGCTCTTTGACCATCAGTTTATTCAGGTCAGATGTTCGTCCTGTAGCATTTGAGAACTGAATCATTCCGGAAACCTGTAAAATACAATGGGTTTTTCAACAGAGAATGGTACTTTTAGGAATCTGGTTTGGTATTGGTCACGAGCTGATGAGGGAGCTCCACAAATGGAGGCATCTTTTGTTACAATGTTACTAAATCTTCAGCTTTATCTGCCATCTAATCTTGAGCTTTATCTAATCTTTACCTTTATCTGCAAGGCCAACAGTAAAATGATCTGTTTAATAAACTAGGAAAATTATACTCCTTATCTTTAAGGGAGTTAGAGACTGTGCTTCATATAACACAGATACATACATTAGAATACGTTACAGGGGAGTCATCCCCTGAAAAGCCATGCCAGGGCTCGTGGATACTCCACACTGCCAAGAAGTCCTTCCTTACCTCTCCTGCATAGCGGTTGCGCAAGTTCAGAGAAGCCATGAAGTTGGAGTAGTCCTTCTTCACACAAGTTGGTCTTTCAGTGAGCTGGGTTGCCTATGACCAGACCACATAAAGCTGTTTATACTGTTCATATAGAACCACTGGTTTCTTTATCTTTTTATCCCTTCACATATGTTTTAAGTTTACTTTTCCTTATGCTTAAAATAGGAGTAGGATCAGGACTAGTTGGTACAACAGGAGCAGGACTGTCTAAAAATTAAGGAACAAGGGCATTTATTCCACAGATACAGAATGACAGACTATCCTGAGTTACTAATTTTTCTTAGTCATCTCCTTCAGTACCTGCACCATGAAGTTATTTTAGGGATCTTCTGGTCCTGTTTGTGCCAGCTCTGTGACCCTCCCTGTTAACATTCATCAAGTTGAAGTTGGAAATATATAGGTATTTGGATATACTTTTGAGAGATCAAGACCAAAGCATATAAAGGGCAGAAGCTTTGGGACTGCTGGTCCCTTTTCATGAATAGGGAAGGAAGAAGACAGAGGAGACGTGATCTTGGTTCTGCCTTCTCCATGCAACAGTTTGTTGAACTGACAGTAACAGAGGAGAGAAGATTTTGCTCCTGTCTCTAAACATGCATTAGTAATCCCTTTACCTCTGCAGAAGCATACACAAAATCATGGACAGAAACTCTAGTCTTTTACACAACAACATGATTGGCAGATTCCTTGACGTGAGATGTAAAGAAATAAGGTAGCCTCAGTAACATCCAACTGCTGTGACAAAGGTGATGCAGAAAATCTGTGTTGTGTGGCTATACTGAGTGTTATAAAATAAGCACAACAGCTGTCCAGGTGCACAAATGAACACACACACACACAAATACTCACGCCCAGAGTGGTGTTCTGCCTGTTGTAGCCTGCAAAGTGCAACACACTTTCTGTAGCCATAGCCAGTCCTGTGTGCTGGGACAACCCTGACACCCAGTTCTGATGTTTGTTTAGGTACTCCTGAAAATAAAAAAAAAAAAAACAAAAAACAAAAATCCAAAATATTTAACTACTTTCAAAACAAGGTAGCTCACAAACAAGTGTTGCATTACCTCAAATTATGGGTAACTTAATTCCACACATACATGACAAGAAAGAGACTGTCTCTACTGATCCCTTTCAGGCATTGCTCCCCTGGCAATAAGAAAGTCTTAATGTCCTCCTAAATACACCAGTAGTAAAGACTTCTTCTGTATCTTAAAAGAATAAAGATATAAAGGTGGATGCTTGAAGGCTTTTACTTCTTGTAAAAGTATCACTTCTGACAAAAAGAACCTTACAAAAGGAAGTGTTTTGGACTACATGGAAGAATGAAATATAATTAGTTATCCTTTCAGATAAGGACAACTTTCCTTCCCCTTCTTTAAGCTTCAGGTAGATTTACAGTGTCCAAGATCTTGAGACCCCAGAAATTCTGTTACCAGCACTAAGTTCAGCACCTCTAGATATACTACTTGTCTAACCTGGACTATGCAGTATCTTCAACTGTTCACAACCTTATTTTCCAAGACATTTGGACAAAGTTACATCAAATCAAAAATTCTAATTATCCCCTGCCAGTGCTATAAAGGAAATCTTAGCACAACAGAATAGTTAAAATTATGCTTGGATAGCCTAAAAAATAAAAACCACCATGTAATTTTAGTTTTGAAGATCTGCAAAAATCAAACTTTAACAGGGCCATTACCTGTAGATGAGATTTTGTAACAGAAGGAGCCCATTTCATTGCTTCCTGCAGAATCATCCCACAGCGTGCAGCAAAGTCCTTGACTATACTCTAGAATTAAAAAGTATCAATGCAATAAGTAAAATAATAGGACATTCAACAAGAGGCACTGGGTTTAATGGTGTAATACAGTTGTAAACAGGTTGCAGCAACGTGACACAGCTAACATTTTCTGTAACCGTTACATGTACCCTTGATAAGCAAAGAACTGTCACACTTTGAGTCAAGTAAAATAAAAAGATTCAGAAAAAAATAAATACCCAGTGCAGTGTTGTATTCTCAAAAAAATCTCCAGGGAAGTATTTTTTTAAATGACCATTCAGAGTAGCTCACTAATTTATCTCCAAGACATGAAAAAACCCATGAGGCATTATTTTGTTCTCTGATCATCAAGGAGGGCCACCTACCTCTCTGGCTTCATGTGTGTCAGGGACTGTTATTCTATATGGAGCATCAGGAATGTCATAGTAGGGTTGGTCCTTGTGAATATCCTAAAGACAAACAATTATCCACTCCCAATAAGGTAAAATTCATCACCACGTGAATTCAACACTCCTACAACAAGTCTGATTACCAAATATTTTTTTGCTAATATTCACTCTCAAAGTAATTTTGAACTGCTCTAAAAGAAACTGTTTGCATACCAGTTTTTATTAGACATTATTTTAAAAATTCAAAGTCCTCTCCTCCACATTTATTACAAAAATAAAACGCTATAAAGCATTTCCATCCTCAAAAATACTACCATGTAATAGACTGAAGGAATACAGATACACGTACATGGACTGGAGAGAACACAATCTGAAAGCAATAATTGATTAAAAAACCCCCAACCAAACCATAAAGCAGAAAAACACCACCAAACTTTTATTTCAAATGAGACATTTCAACACTAATAAACCATATTTGACAACAACTTTTTAGCACTACTTTTACTACCTATGAAATAGGATTGCAAAGACACTTCCTACTTTACTGAATTTAAAATTGATTTTATCAATCTTAGTGATAAAAAGAAAACTTAAGAACTTAAGTATAAAATAAATGCAAAACAAAGTAGAAAAAAGAAGAATTCAATGAAAGAAAAAGAACTTACTGCACTAAGAGACAGTGACAATGTCTGCAGAATATCCAGCATAGTCTTCAGCACAGTTCCACTCCAGAGCAAGTGAGGGAATCTAGAGCAAGGCAGAATTAAGAAACACAATAACCATGGAGAGCTGAGAAGGAAAAGCATTTTATCATGGAATGGAGCTGATCAAAGAGTCAGCTCTATCCATGACTACCTAAACTCAGACTTAACAAAAGCCACAAAGCCTGCCATGGCTCACAGTAGCCAGGCTTAATCCAGAGCCAAAAGCTGGGAATAGCTACTTCATAGGACCTGAGACTGACTTTATCATTTTGCTCCACCCATGGGAATACCAAGCACACACACATTTTAAGCAGGGGTTTCAGACTTCAGGGTAAAAATATTACTGTTTTTCAAGGAGATGTTTCAGCAGAATTACCAGCCAAGAAATCCACTTGACCATCAGCACCAACTGCCTAAGTAATCACTAAGCAGCCACTGTGAAAAAGAGAGCAGGAAAATGAAATCGATACTCACTTGTCTACCAGTCCAGATAAGTATTTATCTGCAACTCTCCTGATCCTCTTGTGAATGTGGTTAAAATTCACCAGCAAGAACTGTGCATGTCTCTCCAGCTCTTCTTCGTTCTCCTTGGTTTTAGGCTAAAAAACATGCCAAAGAGAAGCATGAAGAAATTAAGGGAAAACAAAAACACTTCCATAAATTGAAAAGAGAACATTTATATAAATTCAAAATTTTTGTTTCCATGAAACCTACTTTATCAGCCATCATTGACAGGAAAGCTTCAAACACCTTATCGGCAACAGCAATCACACACTGCATCATGCCTGAGGAATTGAGAGAAGTGACAGGTCTGATTATCAAATTTATTTTTGTTTTACAAACCATACTTAACAGTTAAGAAGTGCTTGTTTACTCAGCCAACACTGAATCTATTTCAAAACAAAATCAGAGTTTTGGGCAAGGATAAGGCAACAGTAGCCTACTGAACATGATTCATTTTGTTTTATAACTGCTTGATTTGTGCCTTACAGATCTGGAGATAAATTCATTGTATCTTAAGGTGCAAGAAAACCTAGTCAGGTAAATCTTACCAGATTTGTCTTTCTGAATTGCTTTATCTTCAAAGTAGCAAAACATGACTTGGAAGCGATCTTGGTCCGTGGAACGCAACACCCTGGGCAAGGAAGAAAGAGTTTGGTGAGTTGAGGTGTTTGGGGGTTTGTCTGTAGTATGTTTTGTTTGCTTTAGAGGTTTCTGGTTTAGGTTTTTTTTTTTGCTTTTTCCTTTACAGCATTTTCAACACAAATCAATGTACTTCAGTCACAGCAAACACCTCTCACACATGATCATTGTTCATTTCATGGTAATTTTCAGTCTCTAGCAAGTGTGGTATTCCCATTTGTTTCTATATTCAACTACCAGGGCTCAGATCATACACTACCACTTTGCTTGCTGCTAGACCTCAGCTCAGCTTTCAGCTATGCAGTCCTTTGAGCAGCAGGAATAAATAGACCTCTAAAGGAAAAAGCTAAAAGTTTATGAATTCAGTGTGTTTGATCAGCACACCTAACACGCACTACTGAGGGGGAAAAAAGGACACCACAAACAAAATTTCTCAGCTTCTACATTACATGAATCTATTAATGACTGTCCTTCAGGGGTGCAGCACAACACTGTGCAGAGGATACATCACACTTACAGAACCCTTCTGTCCATCTCCTATTAGTTCCTATATAGAGGAGATCCTGTTTCTCAGGCCTTATTGTATTATCCCATTTGGCAATTTTGCACAGATGAATTCCCAATCTCAGAATCTTGTGACTCAAAATATCGAGCGTCTGGCAATTCTGACTTGAATATACATAGCTTTTAACTTTTATTTTTAATCCATCAGTGAAGAGAAGCATATGTATTTACCTCATATACTCTAGGCGGTAAACAGAAAGGAGATAGGTGGACATGGCAAAGTCCAACTTATTGATCAACGCTGACACCTCTGGGGGCGGATCCAAGAGGTTTATTATGGTACTCCGTAGTTCATTTAATTCAGCCTACAGATGAACACATGAAGTTATCTAAAGTGGAAGCACTGTATTAGTCTGTGTTCTCAAACACATGCATTCAGCTATTGCCCTGCTCACTTTTTAACCTTTGCAAACAGTATCTCAGAAGCTTCTGTCTGCAACCTACACCTAATGAAGATGGTGTAGCTACCACCCTAAACACTTGTAACACTCCATACAACTAACCCAAAGCCTTATGTATTCTGCTGTCCGAGAATATATAAAAAAGTTGCTTTTCACTTCTAGGAGGCAGGTTGAAGGGGTGTTGTGCTATTTCAATGTATCACAGATACCACATCATTTAACACTGGTTGACATTATGGAAGGAGGCAATAGAAGAAATCAGTTCCTACAGAAGTCACAGTATCATTCTTCATGGCAGAATTGTACTGAAGGACAGATCGAAGTGGTTCTTTGCTGGGAAATGTGAGCAATGGGGACTTGGTGGCAATTTCACATACACCTTCATACCATTCTTCTGGCCATAGACCTAGAACAGAAGTTATAAAAAGGAAGGTAGGGTGAGGGAGAAAAAACAAAATGAAGTTTCACGAAGTTACCCTCATTACCAAGCGCAGCCCTACCTCCTAGGGCCAATTTTTCATGCACTTGAGCATGAACATTCAACACATGTGGATCCATATTCCAGACTTAATAAGCATGTTTAAGTAATGTCAAGTGAAGTTTCTCACTGGATAAGAAATTTCTTCTTGAATACCACTGTACCCTATGTGTCTGATCTTGCATTTCAGGAACTTAGGTATCAAAACTCAAACTTAATTAAGGCTACAATCTTAGATACAAGTTGTACTTGCTGAATCTCATGGCAAAACAGCAAAGAAGAAATCCTACCAGAGAACTGTCACATAAGCTGTTTGCCTTGTAGTGTCTTTATGCCTGTGATTTTTCTTCCATCTACTAGGAATGGTTTGTATGTATTTATATTCATCAGAAGTTTGTGAGCAGCAATGTTGTTCTCTCAGAAATTACACTACCTGATCCTTCCACAGCAAATCCCATCAGCACCGAATACAGCCAGAAGTCACGGAACAGTTTCTGCAGCCTGGGCTTGGCCTCCTTGATGGGTGGCAAGCGCCTAGTGAGCTGTCAAAGAAATAAAAATCAACATCAGGAAATGAGGGGGATTACAATAACTTAATTCCACACTACAGAATCAATTCATATACCTTCTTTACTATGATTTACCCAGGTAATATTGTTTGTCACCTATGAAAACCAGTATTATATGGCTGTTATTATACTGAAGAAAATAAGCTCTGGTTGAGATGTGAAAGGTCAGCTTTTGAGATGCCTGAAGTAAGAATTTCCTTTGTTCTACACAGGAATAACACCATGCTGATACAGTAACCTCTGAAGAGAATACATAATATTAGTATACTATCAACTGCAGGGAGGAAGAGACACGTGGCCCTCTAAACTGTGCTGAAAACAATGCCATGCAGCTTTGCTTCGGTGTAAAGGAACTCCAAACTAAATAAATACTAGTCAAACACACTTCTGGTTGCTATTGTGTATGAGCTTTCTGAAAATACATTGAGGCACCAATTGGGGATCTTTCATTGTTTGCACCCACGCACAGAATGACATCAGTTCTGAAGAATTCACTATCTAAACAAGCAAGAAAAAGAGTATTATTTTCAACACATTTAGTAAAATTCTCCAATATTTTTTGCACAAACAGCTGCTACCATCGGAGGAGCATTTTATCCTTCCAGTCAACATGATACGCAATTTTAGAGAAATTTATACAATAAGGATCACAGCTTGTCATCCTAAAAAGGGAGACACAGGCAAGTGTATAAAAAGTGAAGGAAATTGTTCATTAAATTGCAAGCTTCATTCAATATGACTGTGTATTGTTACTCTAAACTTTATTATGAAAATGTTACAATTCTAATCTGGCTTGAAGACATTTTCTCCAACTGCAGTCCCTTGAGGGATGAGAGTCAGCAGTATTTCACTGAAACCTCATATAAAGCAAACTTTGCATGTATTTATAAATCATGAGGGAGACTGTTCATTTAAAAAAAAAAAAAAGAAAAAGAAAAAATTCCTCTGTTACAGTAAGATTACTCTGAGTTTAAGCTGGTGAATAGCACTGTGATAAAAAATTGCTTGTGCAATGGCAATGTTTGCACCAATGTAACAGTGGCTGAGGAAATCCCACCATCACAGCCACAGAGGGGCCTCAAACATATTTGCTGTAAGATGCTCCCCCACTCCCATTTCAGAACAAAACAGCAGCTGTGGGGGCTTTTACTGTCATTAACAGTCAAGTTTATGTGTGTGCTTGACTTTGAAACTTTACACACACACTGATTTTTGCTCGAAGATCTTCCTCAAAAGTGAACAAGTACCTGCAAAGCCATAAAAGCAGTCCAGCAAACAGCAGAGAATTCAGCAGTGATCACCAGGCAAGGGAGGGATTTTGGCTGACGAAGTAAGTTTAGCAGTGTTTGGTTTAGAGAATGTTTACTTTGGGAGATACACAAAAAAGCAGCGTCAAAGTTCAGATTTAAACCCTGCTGTTCCCCTTACTTGGGCTTTTCAACACATCCTTCCCATCCAGTGGCTTAAAGGTAAGCTGCATTTACCTCTTCTGTTACTTTGGGTAGATCTGACCAAAGACGCAGATACTGCAGAGAGGGGGAATGTTTTGCCTGTGCGAGTGCAGCAGAGCAACAACTGAACTTTGGGGAAGATGAGAATGTGAAGTTGGGAATACAGAGAGCAAATTCTGCTGTGCCAAAAGCAGAAAATGTTTATCAATGGCTACTGGACAGAGAAGCTCAGGCTGAAGGGCCTGACTTCTGGGGGCGGGGAAAAAGTAACGTATTTACAAAGAAACAACAAGAAAAAGATTGGCTCAAGACATTCTGCCACAGTCTAAACCAATTTAAAAAGCATCTTCTAGGGATCTTTCAGTTTTGCAAAACAATGTATTCTTTTTATGTGGGAGAATAACCTTAAATTGTTTTAGGATTTCAGGTAAATTAGTTTGGGGG